>JAULCE010672152.1:0-15742 GCA_032359355.1 Macoma nasuta | reverse complement strand
TTATTGATTGCACCAATCAGCAAATGTGTTATGAATAGCCAATGATTACGACTGACCGTTGGGGCGCTTCGGGTTGCGGGACGGTAGGCGTTAAAAATTAATTGTGTTTATTAGAGGGGATTTACTCCCCCGGCGTGCCAGTTTGTTCTTTTGTGTAAAATTCAAATAGTGTCACTAACAGCCACGATTACGAAGGGTTAAGACAAAGGGCCTCTGGGTTATTGTGTTTATTTGAGGGGATTAACACACCACATGTCATCTAATTGACCGACTGTCTCAAAGTTTGTCTAACTCCGATAGTTTACGCTTTGAAATAGGCGTCTGTTAATTTTGTTTGATTTTTTTTATTGAAGTAGTCGATTACCGATTTTGATAGTCGATAATCGAAAGTATAATCAACTAGTCGACTAATCGACTAACCGGTCCCATCCCTAATTAAAATCATTGTAGGGAATGGGGTATTTGCTCGGTATGAGCAAATGCTTAATTTCCTACTTCGTTTCCAATAACCGTTAGTTACAGATGCGCTTTAGGGTTAACCAAATAATCTAACCAATATAAACATGAACTTGTCCTTGTACAATTACCATGACAAACATTACAGGCCCTGATCGGTGTATACACTGTTAGAAAAAAGAGTGGTACAGCTTAACTCACATACAACTGTTTACGGTAATATGCAAACAATATCGATCCAGCTCAGGCCTCACAAAACGTTTGACCTAATCTGTTACCCCAAGCAATCGATATTCACATGTACGGCATACGCTATAGATAAAACCGCCCATTACGACACACACTTATGAAAAGGAAGGTTATCTAGGCTAAAGGATGATGCTAATTTAATTACTTTAAAAGTATCAAGGATAAAGGATCATGTGCTAATTTCGAGCGAATCTTCCATTACCTCAATGTTTTCTGCTTAGGCGTCTGATCCGACACTTTTCTGGAACAAAATATATTTATTAATTTATGATTTAGGAATAGCCAATGTTTATAAAATTGTTTCTGTCATTCATTTCGTTAAGGTATTTGATCATAAATCAGTTACAACCGACACTTGTATGTTTTCGACACACGCGTTGATAACACATTCCCAAACACGAGACGCATTAAGAGTCACCATTAAGTCTGAGAATGGGTTGTTGAATTGCAGCCCTGAAGTTGATTTTTCAACTTGCGACCAATATTTGGAAGATTTGTGTAATTTGAGTTTGAGTTTGAGTTAACTCTTTATTTCATGAATATTGACATAAGTCCTTGTACTTTTACTCAACTATTGTATTATATGAAATATGTAGAAAAATATAGTTTTACTTGGCAGACAGATAACACTCATACCCAACCGATCCAAAAGGCAAGCCATGCAGACCTAGATCAGATAGCTCCTGTTGAATATGTATGATCTGGTCACTGTTTACAAAAATAACTTAATATATGTACAGTCGCACCTACCCTACCTTGTGTGACCATTACACCAGATATCAGAGCGGCTATTGATGAAAGGTGGTCTCTAACTCCAACACGAAAGTAATGCAAAAAGTTGTTTTAATAGTTTTCTTCATTATATCCGTTCTACATTAAGTAACCACCTGCATTTAACCACCACATATACGAGTACACGTACCTCATTTTTGCGTGGCCGCTCAGTATTGATTTGACTGTATTATTTCAGTAAATAGAGTTACACTGTTATCAGGTGTCGTCACGATTTTCTTTAACATGCTGCTGTTATTATTATCAGCTATATTTTAAAAATGCCATCCAATTCACTTTAAACTTAAAGAAACTATTGTACGAGCAAAGTGAATGTCAAACAGCCTGGATCCAGGTTGTTAGCAATAATCATCATAGTTGCGAGTAGCGGATTGGATTTAAGGGTGGCATCTCAGATTTATTACATCATTTATTGTGCAAACATGCCAAATACACTGTAGAGATAGAGAAAGGCGGCTGTAAAAGTATAGAGTAGCCAGCGTTTTCTTTCTGCACTCGTTTCAAGCACACAAAACGACAGGTGAATAGCAGCACACCTACCTCAGATATACCAGAAACGACAGGATTCGCTCTATTAAAGTGCGTCATTCGGTACTGTAAGTTTTGAATAGTTCCATACGCCGTATGCTCTTTAAACGGTATTCACGATTGGATTTGTCCCGAGTCGGTTTCGATTTTGGCTTCGATTTTAAATAAGTCGTTCCATGCATGAAAAAGTGGTTGGTTGAAATATCAATTTCACGGTACTACCGGTTTTGTTTTGATCCGCCAGCGGTTCTGCTAGATCACGGCTAGATGTGGTGTCAATCCAGTTCAAAACTACCAGATACAATATAAAGGGCATTTTATAAGCGCATTATGCGTTTCTTTCAATAGTATTGAACCGATTCGTACCATCTCATTTGTATATATGTGTATGTATACCGGTATAATATAAATTGAAATAGTTTTAGTACATTAGCGTAGACTTATGGACTCGACAAGCACAATGAGAATATCAAAATTCTCGCTTCTAAAGAAAACAAGAAATGCCACTAAAGGAGGCGAACAGGTTGAAATATTCGTTAATTGTCAACGATCCCAGAAAAAGTCGTCAGTCTTAAGTCTTCCAATGTAAGTGTAAGATTAAAATTGGTCTAGAATACCAAGTCCTACAACATACCCGTAAATGGGACACTATGAACCCACTGACTCAGTCACACCATGTCTTAAAATTAAAGGGCTTTTAATCCTAGACATTGAGGACCCTATGGTAAGAGTGTGAGTAAATTAGAAGGTCTTGCTGGACACACCACATACAAACAGCCATCCGAACAGCACAGACACAAATACAGCCTCAGCACATTTACACACGCGCACACATACACATACATGCGAGCCCAAACATACGCTACATAATTATAGAAGACACGGACAAAAACAGACGAAAATCTAGGGTGAAGATTAGAGTACCGCCTTGGAACGGTTAGTTGCGAACACGCCACTGGGGTTTAAACCGGTTTAGGGTCGCCCAATCTCACTCTTATCCCATAATTACCGTATCAGACATATACAGTGTAAATAAGCGGTATTCCTGTCCGACTGTTCCACAACATCAGTGATGGCAAATCCAGTTGTAAAATATATGTAAAACATATAATTATTAAAAACATAGACTGTTTTCACCAATCATCAGATGTACCCAATGACTTGTCAGAATACAGCGTAACTGTAGAGCAGCCATCATGGGCACAACAGAATGGACACAATAGAAATATCCGACAAACTCCTTTCGTTTCCGGCTTTCAAAATAGTCTTCATAGAGTATTATGACCTTCCTGTCGTTGCACAAGCGAAGAGGGAAGCGTGGTGACCAACTGTTAAAGTGTTGACCACTAAACATGCAGTGCGTTGTAATATTGTTGGATCATAGCCCTTTTTATTGAATGTTTAAATACGTTTAATAAACAAAGTGTGAAAATGGACATGTCCAGCTATTTTTCGAAGCGTGTAAATAACAACACCATAACATTTTTTGGTGTGAAATACCTTGACACAGGAGCGCCTTTAAACTACATTTATACTTGCTTATGAGAGAGATATCTCGATAAAAGAATTTAGAGAAGGTTTTACGAAGTTTGTCATACCTGTACCCTACTTGAGAAGCTTTCCAGTAATAACACGATTGTAATCACTAAAATCCTCAAAGGAAGATCAGGCCATAGCGAAGCGAATAAGAAGTGAAATGTAAACCCCGTAGGATGTAGCACGGGGAACAGCTCCCCAAGATGAGGGTAATTAACTATTTTGAAATTAAAGTCATCTCTTTTATCATAGATTTTAGAAGGGACAATTCCATTATAATTTGAAAGTTCTAAATCAAGAAAGGCTGCTGAAATATCTGAACTGTTAGCTTTATTTAATTGGAGTTCTTTAGGGTAAAAAAGTACCCATTTTGTCAAAATAGCAGTACAAAACCAAGTCTGCGACAATTGGTGCACATTCCGTACCCATTGCAATACCAATAACTTGACGATAAATTGCATTCCCATAACGTACAAAAATGTTATCTAGAAGAAAGGTGAGTGCTCCACAAACTTTGGAGCAACTCCACAGAGTGTAACGCTTAACTTGCTCATTTGTAAAGAATGCCAGTTTAGTTGACATAAATCCAAAATATTTTGTTTTTAAGTACAGGAACAAAACTTGTCTAGAATATCAAGTTATAGAATATACCCAGAGCTGAAATCAAATGTACGGTCCAACCCGGGATACAAACTTAGGTCTTTTCACAATGGTCACCACAAACCACACGTTCTTTTCGTTTAATAGGTCCGTAAATACACGAGGGCATCGTATTTATGTTAAAAAAAACCATACGTTTTCTTTTTGTTTAATATGTCCGTATATAAATGAGGGTATCCTATTTATGTTCTCTGGCTAAATTTGAAACCCATCTAACACGACTTTTGAGTCCCTGTTAGAACCGAGTTAGATACCCCTTTTTAATTAAATTACTCATGAAAGCAAACCCCATAGCACTGACTGATTTGCAGCGACGGAAATCTTAATACATGTTTACGTACTGCAACAAGCAGGAAGGCTTCCTCATACGAAACTTTTCAACAGCTGGCGTGGATCGAACTCATAGCAGTGAACGACTAAGTGATTGCAAGTCGAGGACCATTACCTCTCAGCCATGATGCCCAACTCGTATTTAGGCGACATTTATGTACTGCTGAAGGACAGTTTCGCCATAGTTTTATATGAGCTCATGTTTCACCTCTGTTACCGTATCAAGATGGATACATGTTATCTCTCATCATGCTATAAACTTGCGAGCATAGGAATGTCAAATAAGTTTAATCCGAGTAATGCAGCGTCTGATCCGGATCAAAGCTGTTGGACAACTTAGATAAAGGTTAGACCTTTAATTCATGGATATACATGATATGGGGTAATAATCAACACTTTTCATTATATTACGTATGTATATGAAATACGTATTTCCCACAACAGTCACAAACTACGCCAAACAGATATACCAATCAAACAGTGTATTTCTTAGTCAAACAATTATCATAGGCACGGTCTGGTCTAAGTCTACACCGTTTGCAGTATTGCATTGTTTGTACGGATAGAGACTTTTTCATTTCATATGTGGTAAACAGTCTATAGTGATGCTACATGTATATGTACATTTAGGGAGAGTTATGTGAATATATTTCATAGCGTTGATATCTCCTTTGGTTAACCAATAGGCTTTGTCAAACTATCAAATTTCTCAAACCACGTTTTACACTTTGCGATGTCGTTTTATGACCTATACTTTGGGTTGAACATATATCAAAGTTGCATTTCATGGCGTTATAAAAATCATATTGGATTCAACGTATTCTATGCAAACAAAGGAAACACGATACAGTACACATTCACGTTACCCGCCCTATTATTTATATACGCTATCTTAATATTATAATTATCATATGCTTAAAAAGACGTTTAATGTCCGCCCATTTGGGGACGTAAACAGATAATATTTCAACAAAAGTATGTGGAAAGACTTGTGTTAAAGTACCGATATTGTTCAAGAAGAGTACATCCGTAATAACTATTGAAAATTTATTCAGGATAAACAAAGCATTACACCAAGCAGAATACAGAATTTACGACGCAATATAAGTCAAACATTTTATGGTGAAACCAAAACTTTACTCCCCCATTCCTTAGTCTTCTTTTTAAATATCTTGGGTCACGTTAATTTGTTTGGCTTTCTGGATGCTGTCCTGTTTTGGTATAATTATAGGATCAAACATTTCCTAAAATATCCAGTTCTACAACATACTCGAAAATTGGATACATGTACTACAAACCCACTCGCTCGTTCCCACATTCACTAGAACTAGGTCGTTTTCAGGGAGGGACCCAAAATCCAAATATTATCCATTACTTAAACAGGTTCGTTATAGGCTTAACCCTATTGTAATTTGAACATTTCCGACGTATATCTGGTTTTTAACGGTCGCAAATTCATTTAACGGCGACGCCGAAGGCGGAGTCGTTAAAATAATCTAAGACCGTTAACCCCGTCACTGCCAGGAAGGTTTTGCACATGCGCAAATATTTTGACTACTTCCGTTTTAGCCATAACACGCTCCTTCGACCTTTGGTAAAACCTTTGGTCGAGTGTCAAACAGCTTGGAGAATAGAGAGAACAGAATGACAACTCTGCTCAGAGATTTGAAAAATAAATGGCCAGAGTCCGATATCAAACACTTGTCCTTTAGATCTCGATTGTCTTCAAACTACACAAATCTACTATGTGCTGTTTATTCATGGGTATACGTCTCGCAAACTAATACTTTCGATCTACTAGGATCTCGGATGTGAGAGGTGCTGAACTGACGATGATTATCAGTCTTTAAACCCAGTTGTCAACAAATGGTCTTTTACCATACAAGCAAACGAACCATCCACTGCTCAGCATTAGCTAGAGCAGTCACCGAATGTGACAAAAATATCCCCGAACTCCGAATAATATGAAATAATGCTTTTTCATATGAAAAAACAGCTTCATATCTCAGAGAATATGCACTTTAAGGGTCATGACTATGCAATGACAAATCCGATCTAGACAAAAATACGTCTTGCAAAAGTAAACTTGATAAGTACGTCTTGCAAACGTACACAGGATGGTGACCACTTGAATGTAGTCTCATTGAAAACCCTTTAGTATTATAGACAAAGTTCGTTCCACTAACTTTTGTTCACAATTTGACTACCTCTTAGGGCCATAAGTCTTGGATAAAGTTGATCCGGGTAAAAATAAATATTAAACATGTGTGTAAAGTTTTATTGTAATCCCTTCAAATTGTAGTTGTCTGCTCCACCAGTCTTTTGCGGACAGACCAACAAACCGACCAACCAACCATACAATTGACGCATATTATGACATATAAATTAATAATTTCATTATGACTTTCATGTAAAATGATTTATTATATTTAAAAAATAGGAAAAGGACAACTCGAAAAAAAGTAAAGCATGAGAAATTTGACAAGTTTGGAGCTTAATAGTTTAATCGTCTGAAACAGTTACGTCATATCAAGACTGTATTCTGTTCAACACTCTGCAAGAACAAAATTTATAAGAAATTAATGACATGCCATTGTAAAATATTAATAACATGACATTTGCTTGGTAAGATATTAATGATAACGCACGTGCATCTCGACAACTGATCCTAATACTGTATGTTTAAAGTTGTCATTAAAAATTAGTGTCTCATGTAAACCCCAGAGCAATAAATTCATCCGTATCGTTCAACTATTTTAATGTTGGCATAGATATTGTTGTTGCGATGACACGATACACATATGTACGCAAACGAACATTATTATGTGTCGATAGCATTCTTTAAACAAAGTAAATCTTTAATTCGCATTTAAAGATAATAAGCCTTATAGTTTGCTTTCAAAGGAGAATGGGTTTTAGCAGTAAGTGGAATCGACAAACTTTCAGAGATCTCTTCAATAAAGCTAGACATAAAGCACCATTATCTACTCCTGCTGGTAGCGACGGGAACAAAATGCATTTTGCAAAGAAACCTCAAACGTAGATAAGACGCATGGAGACAAAAAAAAACTTATTAATCGTCCATAGTTACATCGCCTGTAAAATCGGAGAAGGGTTACGAATAATGCAAATAAGAATTTAAGCAGACGATTATTTTGACCATGGGAGACAAGCTAGAGGCGAGTCCTTGATTCATTTGCGCCGATTAAGATATTTTTTTTATCAGGATCTCAAATCAAGGACACTTATTACATTTTCAAATGAAATGTGAGAAATCTCTACATTGTTCACAAGCTGAGCAAACTTAAGGTTAAAAACTGTTGTATTTTGCATCTTCACTTTTGTCGAACATATACAGTTTATATCGGTTAACTTTAAACGTGTACAATGAAAATTACCCTGTCTAAATTTAGATTTCAAGGAAATGTTTATAAAGTGTGTCACCTTCTATGAAAAGTCTCATTGTG
This sequence comes from Macoma nasuta, assembly GCA_032359355.1. Taxonomy (NCBI): domain Eukaryota; kingdom Metazoa; phylum Mollusca; class Bivalvia; order Cardiida; family Tellinidae; genus Macoma; species Macoma nasuta. The sequence continues at coordinate 7,724 of JAULCE010672152.1, read as the reverse complement.
ATACTAACCATTACAAATCTTAAACACGTTACATGTACAGTGCCAATGACCTTGTCTATTTTTAGACTTTAAGGAAATGTAAACGAAAGTGTGTCACCTTCTACGAAAAGCCTCATTGTGATATTCACCATCATTATATACCTTCAAACTAAACGTGAAAAGAGCCAATGACCTTGTCTATTTTTAGACTTCAAGGAAATGATAACGAAAGTATGTCACCTTCTACGAAAAGCCTTATTGTAATATTCACAATTACATACACTAGACTGTAACACTAAAAGTGCACAGTGCCAAAACACTTGTCTATTTTTAGACTTCAAGGACTTGTTATCGAAAATGTATCACCTTCTAGGAAAAGCCTCATTGTGATATTCAACATTACATATCTTCAGCTGAAACATTAAAAGTGCACAGTGCCAATGACCTTGTTTAACTTATGATTTCATTGAAATATAAATAAAAGTGTGTCACCTTCTACGAAAATGGGACCAACTGCCGCTTATATTCGTTGATTTTACTGTTCAATCTATTTGGTAGAAAACTTTACTTACACTATTGCAACATAAAACAATATTAGCAAACCAAAGGTTAAAGTCGTTAAAGACTTTGTTTTTATTTATATAATAGATTTTACTCAAACGTTATAGCTTGAAAGACCATGCGAATACTTGTTGAAATATAAAATAACAAATAAGGGTCACCGATATTTTAAAGGCTTTATTGCTGTTTTTTCTATGTGAGCACACTTTTCTACGGTTTACACGTTGAACCATTAGTAGTAGTACCATTGATCAAGAGAGAAACCGGTAAAAATGTCAATTTAGTTAGTTTTCGTATTCTATGTTGATCGTACCTTCACAGACCGACCCAGTTCTACTTGAACATGTCACTTTTTCTGACACCTTGGTGATAATACAGCGCCTGTCATATGTTTGTAGACAATATTGCCCACTTTTTTTTAAACACTTTCCTCCCGAGAAGCGCATTTTAGCGCCACTGAAACTGCAAACTATTGAAGTCATTGTAGAAAATGCAGCATTTGCTCGTAACAATTCCTACAATGATGTCATCACAATTTAAATATGGCATTTCTCTTTTGCTTAGTTTTTTATATTTTTCTTCCTTAGTTTCATGTTGATAAATTTAAACACAGCTTAAGGAGGAAAGGGTTGATACGATCGACATAATGTTGCTGCAGTTCTTTATCGCAGACAGTTAAGATCCATACAGTGTCAGAAACGATAACCTTGACCAAAAGTGTGTTAATCACCGATCATTGATGTCATATACAAACTAAGCACTTAAAGCCGTAAAGAAAAGCGTTTCACCCACTGTATACATTGTCCCCTGAAAATATGGGACCTGACCTTGTATTCACCAACGCATAATCAGACTCAAACCTTACGAATAACATTTAAAACCTTTTCGCTTGATGACCAGCTTCTATGCTTTTCTGGTAAAAGCTAGTCACCAAACAAAATGGTTAGATATTATTATTGGGATTCAAGTCTTGCGCCGCACCTGGCAGTTTTACAACGCACTGCATGTTTGGTTGTCAACCCTTTTACAGTTGGTCATCGCAATTCTCTCTTAGACAGGAAGGTCATACTACTCTATGAAAACTACTCCGAAAGCCGGGAACGAAAGGAGTATGTCGGATATTTATTATTGTGCCCGTTCTGTCGTGCCCTTGATGGCGTCTCTACAGTTACTCTGACTTCTGACAAGTCATTGAGTACATTTGATGACTGGCAAAAGCAGTCTATGTTTTTTAATAATTCTGTTTTACATATATTTTACAACTGGATTTGCCATTCCTGATGTTGTGGAGCAGTCGGACGGGATACCGATTATTTACACTGTACGTCCTGTGGGGTCATGGTGGGATAAGGGTGAGGTTGGGTGTCCCTAAACCGGTTTAAACCCCCAGTGGTGTGTTTGCCTCTGACCGTTTCAAGGCGGTACTCCTATCTTCACCCTAGATTTATGTCTGTTTTTGTCCATGAGTGTCCTCTATATGTAGCGTATGTTTGGGCTCGCGTGTATGTGTGTGTGTGCGCGCGTGAATAAATGTGCTGAGAAAGAACTTGTTTCTGTGCTGTTCGGGTGGCTTTTTGTTTTGTATGTGGTATGTCCTGCAAGCTTTCGTATCTACTTTTAAAGGGGTTCTCATTCGTACGGTGTGTAATCAAGGAACTGGGTGTCATACTCTAATAATCACACACAAATACCAACGACAACCTCCCGTATATGTGGTTCTCTGTACAATCTAAGACCTGAATTGGCCGGCTGGCTGTTTTGTATGTGGTATGTCCTTCAAGACCTTCTTATCTACTTTTGCATGATGGCATACATATACAACGTACATACGTCTATCTGTTTCCATGATTACATTGGATTAACATTTGTTGCAAAAAACCTGATGTTCTAGATCAGACGCCGCCTTTTAAAGCGGCGTCTGATCTGGGACTTCACTATTTTCAACGGCGCATTAAGGCGACTACGGCGGTGAAAGGGATAAGGCGATAACGGATACGTGAGCGTTTTCATTTTGCGAATGAGCTCTAAACACAGTTGAAAATGGAGCATTTACTCATCATGAGCAAAAGCTTAATTTTCCACAAAGTTTTCAAAGCTATTCAAATATGGTGTTTTACGTTCTAAATTATCTTCATATTCTTCATATACTTCAATTTCATATGAGTCTATGGAAAAAATGGTATAACCCTATCACTAGACGAGACATAAACTTATCGATGATCATAAGGACATAAATTGACGTACTGACCTACGACACATGTGAATGGAAAATTTTATTTGGCCGTCAAATATTGGTCAATTCTGAGCAAAACGCAGTTTATGCCTATACGAACATACTTAGTTGTGTAAAGGTCCTATTTAGTGCTTAACCATGAACTTATACGGCTTTTGTCATCAATACTTTGTTTGCTGTAATAACATAATCCAGCATAAAGTTGCTAACATTATATAAAACACAAGATCCTGTCGGCGAAATTGTTCTTAGTTATTCATTAATAAAAATCTATTTGAAGTTTCACTGGGGATGTATTTTAGAAAGGCAGTCAATATACTGCTGTTTTCATTCAGTTCTGCTAAATATCTAGAACAAAATCAAGCGGATACATTTAACTCTGAGTTGTGTTATAAAAATACCATTACTATTGCATAACGCATTGATAAGATACAATACATAAACTAACTAATTGGTAACCGGTATCGAAATCAAACGAATCAGTAGGAGAAACGCTATTCCTTATTGTTTAAGTGTCAACCATTTTGGAGCTGGATCAGACACCGAGTAGCCTGGTTTGTGTAAGTTATAAGTGATTAGTGATTACCGCGTTTGCAAGTAAATTATAGAGTTTCTCCAACTGTAATATTTAATAAGACACGCACACGCGCACAAGCGCACACGCACACACACGTACGCGCGAACGCACACACGCACGCATACACGCACGCGAGCCAAAACATACGCAACCTAATAAAGACACACACGGAAAGATAACAAACATGAATCTAGAATGAAGACAGGAGTACGGCCTTGGAACGATTAGTGGCAAACACGCCACTGGGGGTTTAACCCGATTTAGGGGCGCCCAACATGACTCTTATCCCATCATCACCCTGTCAGGCGTACATTCCAATAAACGTTACCCACTTCCGACTACTCCACATCATCAGTGATGGCAAATCCAGTTGTAAAATATAGGTAGAACATATACCTATAAAACATTATTTACTTATTTGGCCAATCAGCAATGTACTAATGACTTGTCAGAAGTCAGAGTAAACGTAACGCAGCCATCAAGGGCACGACAGAAATGGCACAATAGAAAGATTCGACGTTCTCCTTCAGTTTCTATGAATTAAAGTAGTCATCAAGACTCAGCATAGAGTATTATGATCTTCCTGTCGTCGCGTAAAGGAAGAGGGAAGCGTTATGGCCAGCTGTTAAAGGAATGACCACCAAACATACAGTGCGTTATAGAATTGTTGGACCATAACCCTTCTTAATGAATTGTTTAAAACGTTTTATAAACAGAGTGTGAAAATGGGTATATCTAGCTATTTTTCGAAGCTGATTAAATATGAAAAACTACGACTTTAATTATCCAGCTTTTAAGATTCTGCATTTTGATTTTTTTAATTTTAAGCCAGATATGTTTTGAAATTCATCAAGAACATTTGATATTATTTTCAAAAGAATTTTTTGATCCATCTGTAATAAAGGTTGCATCATCGGCAAAAAGAGTTTTTTTTATTTCAACGCCTTCTATTGTTTTGCCTTTAATATGTGTATCGCTATGCGTTGTGTAAAAGTTATACTACAATTATAAACAGGTATGGCGATAAGGGACACCCTTGTCCTACACCTCTCTCTGTATTAAAACATCTGTCATAAAACCATTATTCAACACGCAGCGTTTTGCTCCATTGTATAAGACATTATCCCATTAAATAAATGAGTTTCCGAAATGAAAATGGTTTAGAGTATTTAACAGGTATGTATGATTCAAGCTATCGAATGCTTTTTCAAAGTCCGAAAAGAATAGTAGGCATGGAATATTTTAGTTTTCTGCAGTTTCTAAGATTTCTTCAAATAGTTTGACATTTTCAACAATTATCTGCCTTTGACAAAGCCTGTTTGTGTTTCAGTTATGAATTTCGGAAAAAAACTGGTTTGATTATATCTGCTATTACTTTTGCTGCTATTTTGGTATCAGTAATAAGCAGGCTTATAGGTATCCAGTTTTTTTCCAAATATACAGGGTATTTCTCTGGTTTTGGAAGTAGTGATATAACACTTTGGGCCTGGATTTGACTCAAGGATCCATCAGTATAAGATGTATTTAAAGAAACAAGTAAATAAAAACGTTTGTATTTCATTCCAAAATAATTTATAAAATTCTGTGGTTATTCCATCTGACCCCGGACTTTTGTTGTTCTTTATTTCTTTTAAAGCATTTGCATATTCGTACTCGGTTAAACTACCTTCCCAAGAGTTTTGTTCAGTTTCATTTAATACTGTTGCAGAACCATCGAAGAAAGGGGTTGCGGTTGTGTCTCATTGTTGTTTTGTGTATATTTAATATAGAAATCAAAGGTAGCATTTAAGATGTTATTTTGTTTGTTTTAATGTGGTGCCGTTGTCAATAAGTTTAAACAATATTTTTCGTTCTGCATTCTTTTTTTCTAGTGCTTACAAGTATTAAATATGTGTTATTGTAGTCTACGAAGTCAGCTTATGCTCTTATAATGACACCGTCTAATGTCTTGTTCTGTGATTTCAATTTCTATATTTGATAGTTTATTTTCAAGGTCGGTTATATCTTCTTGAAGTCATTTTTCGTCTTGATTTTAACTTTTTTGTGCGAGGCGTATTTAATTGATTTATGTCTTATTGTTCATTCAATGAGACCCCATAGTGTTTTTGGGTTTGAATTTATATTTATGTCCGGTATTTGTTTCATTCTATTTCTTAAGAGAGTTTGGTAGTCTGCGTCAAAAGTCTTGCTAAGTTTAAAACGTCCAGGACCTTTTTTTGGTAATACAGTCAATAGAGAGTAAGATGGTAGAATGGCCTGTTCTATATCCTGCTTTAATTTCACTTTTGTTTGTATTGTTTTTGAAGCATGTTGATATTAAAATATAATCTAGTCTTGACGATATATGTGGTTTCTTAATATACATGCTATTTGTTAGTGTCCTTATGAAAGTCAGACATACCAATATGATTAACCCTTAATCACATGTGTTATTTATAGACTCATCCAAATTGAAAATATATGGTGAAAAGGAAATTCGAATGAAATGAAAATGTCAGATATGTAAAACTTTAAAAACATGTGATATGCAGCATTTGCTCATTATGATCAAATGCTCCATTCTTCACAATGTTTTCAGAGACAATCTGCTACAAGGGATTCAAAAGGCGAATATTTTGAGCAAAGGTTTTATACATTATTGCCAGATATCGACTCGGAAGGGAACAAAGAAAAGTCAAGAAAAATACCCTCAAGAAAAAAATTATGATATTTTTATATGCAAAGTATATGCATAAAACATGCAAGTAATTGGTCGAGAAACTCGTTGTATTGCTTGATATGTCATACTTGTCCAATCTGGGAGAAACCATTGTACGAAATCAGACGCTGTGTTACTCGTCCTCAGATCTGTATCCAAGCTATTCCAAGCTATCGATTGGCAGGACAATGTCGATTATGAACAAATAGTTACATTCCCTATGTAGCGTCCCTGTATATTTCGATGTTTTTTTCCCAATGATATTTTGAAAGTGGTTTGAACCGGTTTGGGCCTATGCTCACGCTACACATTCGCTCTTCCGAATTACGGACTCGAATGTCGTGTTAATAAGATGCAATGGCGATTCTTAGAAGATAATCCAATAAATCGACTATTATTATTTTGAAATTTTCAGGAAACTATTGCGCAAATGTCAAAAACAATTGTGTCGGGATCAAATGCCGAGTTATTTGACGTCTAATCTGGATTCAATGTGTTTGCATTTACCGCTTTAATAGCTTTAACTTTTACAAATGTGACCACAGAACGGCTTGAAAATCGCAACTAATCTCCGTCTTACTCTAATCGCTCTCCGCTTTAACACGTTCCAAATGTGTACGCTTAAATTGTTTTGAGAAGACCCCAGAAGTAAGTCGTATATCAGCTTCTCGAGGCCAGCGTCGAGCGCGAGCAAACAATGTCTAATATTAAATTGTACCGAATGGCATGGGCAGATGACGAGATAAGCTACCCGGTTAGGAATTCACCGTTGATCTACTTGTGATGAAGTTATTGTTGAACGCAAAAGGTTCGATTTCGGTTGGGTGTGCGGACAGTTTGGAAGAAACATGATTCAACGACGTCTAATTTAAGTATAGGATAGAGGCCGAAAACAGTCTATTATGTAAAAGAAAGGACAGATCGAGGCGCGTAGCGCCGAGATCAGTTCTTTTTTTCACATAATAGACAGTTTGAGGCTTCTAGCATACTGAAAACGTGACATCCTTTGTTTAACTAATGGATTGTGTGTTGAATGTAAACCTACGGCACACTTGAAGCATGCACACTGAGTAGTTATTACACAGCCGTTTGCTATAGATTCGAATCTCAAGACAGTGCATGAAATAATTGAAATATTCATTATACCTTATTTCACCAGTGTACACCCATCGTGGTTTGTCATTCTTACCTATCTACACATTATATGTTCTTTTGTATACCTTTGGTAAATGGTTTGGACATAGGCAAGATACTGATTAGCTCGGAAACTGATCTGGGACTGAAACGTTTTACTCTTGTAATAAATAAGTATGATAAAGAAACACAGTCCATGTTTTTGTTAAAAGCGCTTACATTTAAATGGATATGATTAACATGCCTTTTATGTAACAAGTTACATTAAGTGATTCGAAATCGATCGTGACACAGTCAGTTTATTATTTTGCAGTTGTGCTTGTTTGGATACCGAGATTGGATATGCTTAGTGGATGATTGTATGTACATAGTGCATTTTCGGATATATATGTTTAGTAATTTTATAGATTGTATGCAATATGCAAAACTTTGACAATAGTTTTACGGGTAATAAATCATATATATTTAATTACTAACTACCATATTTTGCTAGATCTGCGCTGTTTTTTACAACGTCTATCGTGTACTATATCTCTTATCTA
>JAULCE010671041.1:0-15751 GCA_032359355.1 Macoma nasuta | reverse complement strand
CTGGGAAACCAACAGAGACACGTCCAGTTCCAGCGCCAAGAAAATGGCCCGTTTCCCCTGTACCATGTGTGTCTTGGTTACAGAGAGAGCCTGTGAGTGTCATGCAGAGAAAATCAGCTGAGACGATTGATAAAGCTGTGCCAGTTGTGTGAGTGCAGAAAGAATTGCGTTGTAATCACTGTGGAATTGATTTTGAAGATGAGATCTCGTATGTTTTCCATAGAGGATGGCACTCGAATTATGAGAACCCGTTCAAGTGTAATATATGCGGAAAAGCTTTTGACGACAAACGTGGGTTTTATTCCCATATCACAAGGTCACACTCTGAGTAGATGAGTGTGTTTGAGCACAGAGATACTGTGACATGACAGTTCCTGGCGATCATTTGCCAGACGATCAAAGTTATTAGTTACATTTTAACCATTGTTATATCAAACTTAAAACGTGAAGTTTGAATTTGATGTTAGTGTCATCGTACGAAAACCGGAAAAAAATGATTTTTATTTTCTATTTCTTTTTATATTTATGTAGAAAGCCCATTTGAGCACTCAATAAGTGCATTCTTCGAGACAACGTGGTTGGTTGTATACTTAACCTATTCGAGTACAATAATATATTCAGATTGAAGAAGCCGCGGTCAGACGCTTCAATCCATCCTTTTTCGACTTCTAAATGAAAGTATGTATTAATACTATTAATTGACTCTCATACTAGAGCCGTTTTGGCAACCTGGTGACTAGTCGGGTCTTCTTTATTTAGAGCTTCAAAAGGTTAAAATGTTTCCCATTCAAGCTTAATTGAAGACCAATCCACAAGGTAAGAATACAATGAGAAATATGAAAACAAAAAGGCAAAATAAAATGCCATTTTGAATGGCATTGAGAGAATGGATCAATTGCTCGCTAAAATGCGCTTTATTGAGGAAAGGGTTAAGATTGAAACGCATTTATGAATTTTACAGTGTTCTGAACCCTTTTCTTCACAATCTATTTATAGACTAGCCCACAAGGAAAGGCTCTGATATAAGATATGATAAACTAGGCAAAGGAAAATTGTATTGAACGCATTGTAGTAGGAAATGGGGATATGCTCGTTACGAGCAAATGCTATATTTCTTACATTGTTTTCAATAGCCATCTGTTATAGACGCACTTAAAGGCGCTTCTGTGGAGAAAGGTGTTTATCACATCGTCATTAGTTTGTCGTTACGTATACTGTGTTTATTGTTAATGTCGACCCCGATACAGAATAATGATCCGAGCAAAGTAATGCAATGATTGAGATCCATATGTACAGGCATTTGAAACTGCGAATCTCTGCTTTACACTGCATTTGACTAAATAGATCTTTAATGTGACTTTCTGGTACATGTGTACTTCAATATTTTCATGTTTGTCGTTATGTCCAACTTTGTGGGACAATTTATTTCAGATCGAATTATCCGAAGTTAAAAATTATATTCGAACTTTTGTTTAATTCCAACTTATAAATGTAGTCCTCAAAGTATTCACAAAGGGAAAAACCTTTGTTTTTAATTCTGATAAAAAAGAGAATTCGTCTAAACCGATTTCGATATAGCTAGTTTTGACTGCATCTGTCACTTAAACGATTTTGGCGTACATGTTTTTACGTATTTATCAATGTGTAATAATGACTAGCATTTTTAGATATTTTATTCCTTTTAATGCTAGATTTCCATATGAACTGATCCAATTTTGAAATTTAACTAGTTGGTATTGACCTCTCGGGGATGTTCTCTCCTCAATTCGAACATAACAAACAGTGTAGCCCCCTGATTATTGGGCTCCTGCAGAGGACGTGTTTTTTTCGTTTGCCGCGCATAAATGTATTTGCCTTTACGAAATACGTTCTGATGCACCTTCAATTTTGAGTTGATTTGGGTCTCTACTGAAAAGTACATCATATTGCAAATGATTTTTAAAAACGAATAGGTCAATTTGATAACGAAAGAGAAGACGCGCCTTTAATAAAACGAGGTCGACAACAGATACATGTTTTGTTACGATATATTGTTGAACAAAGCAGGGCTTCAAATAAACACGTTATTCAAATGCTTAAATTCTTTTTTCGCAAGCAACCTCTGTGCTGTTGTCACTTTAAAGACGACACATCAAGCGGTCGAATTACAGTACAGATACTAATTATATTGACGATTTATCCGTTTTTTCTCCACTTCGCTCGGGTTCAGTTTCGATTGAAATTCACGTACAAACTGGTTCAAAACTCTAAGAAACGGTATACGGTTTTTCAGAGTTTTGAACCGGTTTGTAAACCATATTCCCGAGAGCTGTCATGACGATTTGATTCGCCTTCGATTCAGTTCCGGTTCGGTTCCGATTCAGCTTTCAATAATTAGTTTCCGTACTGTTTGGGTTTTTGGAAGAGAATATAGGAACTCAGTTAAATAAGAAATACATCATGCACATAACGTCTTCGGTTCAGACGTCACACATTGTATCTAATATGTAAATTAATAGAAACAGGGTGACGCAAGTGGTTGCAATGAAAATTATTGAAATTAATTGCTAATAGAACCGGTCGAATAAACCAAGCATACTCTTATGTTTCTATTCTTATCTCTTAACCATACAAATTTCATTAGTCACAACAAATGTTTAAAATCGAAGTAAAACAGAAACTTCTATAATCGTATTATTATTTACGATAATGTAATTACTAATTCGAAATGCATTATTGGCTGAATTACTAGAGTTCAACTTCATGGGGGTGCGCCGTGGCCGAGATGTTAGAGTCTCCGACTTCAAATCACTTGGTGCCTCACCGCTGTGGGTTCGAGCCACGCAAGGGGTGAAAATCTTTACGTGAGGAAGCCTTCCGGTTGGCTTGCGGTAGGTCAGTGGTTCTGCCCAGGTGTCCGTCTGTGCAACTAAGACGGGTCTACCTCCACTAGTAATTAGCCGGGCGTCGCAAAATGACTGTAATATTGTCGAAGCGACGTAAAGCCCAACAAAAACAAACAAATCAACTTCATGGCCTTAGCAACTTTTACCCAATGCACCTGAAAGTTGAACGTTCAACGGGATATTATTTAGTCTGGACAATAGTTAGAGTATAGATGGAAGTAAATAAATACAGACTCGATAACAGGATCCAGTATAGGCCATCAACGACCGTTGAATAATCAAAGATTAGGGCTGGTCCATGTTTAGGTAAAGCAGCATATTGCACATATAGGTGTACCTATCGTTCCCTTCCCCATGAAAAAAGCATGCGCTACATACGTGTGTTTACCTAAAACAGCCTACAAGTGGACTGGCCATAATATTTGATCATTCAAGGGTCGTTGACGGCCTATATATGTCATAGGAAACAGCACATTGCACACTGCATTAAAACTACATAGACTAAAACTTAAGCTCACCATAAACCTTTGGGAAAAAGACGTCTGTCCAAATAAATGTCTGCTTAATATTCCAACGTCACCCAATTGCAGTGTTTATGTTAAACAGCTTGGATCAAGGTCAAGCGCAGAGTGTTTCGGCATAATATCTGGAGCCAAACTGTTTGCATATACAATTAATGTCGCTATCAGCAGGCTAAGAGTAAATCGGATTTGGAAAGGGTCCGAAAAGGCGTCCTGATTGATCTTAACAATGCTGAATACCGCAAACTGTGAATTCATTTTAATTATTAGAATAATAATAGTGCCTGGTGAAATAATACAATTGGCTTTACATGAGGAAAATAGTCGCTGGCTTTATAGAATAACCATGCAGTATGGACTCTAATAATGGGGGTTTCGAAGGAGCTGTTTGCGAAAATACTTGTTTCTCGCTCTATATAGGGTTAAAACAGTTTAATTTTCTTTAATCGAAGCACTAAAATCTGAACCAAAACCATACTTTAAGTTCCTTGTTTGTGGATACGTGCCGAAGTTCGGAGGCTAGTTTTGATTCGAATTACTCGGAGTTCGAATTTAATTCGAACTTCGGGTAATTCGACGTTATGAAAATACATATCGTCCCTCCAACTTCGAAAATCGATTGTTGACTGTAAGGCAGTTGTAGGGTATTTATTCCGACCACGTCTGCACAATGTGGTTAATTTGTTAATTACGCATAGGAAAGTGTCGCTCTCCTAACGTTTGATGTCATGTGAGACGCGCAAAGAGAACTTGCAATGTATCGTGTAACAGAACTGCAGCGTTTGTCCTGTAATTCTGATCACTTGAGATATTCCCAAAGTAATGTGGTGTGGGGATTTTATAAATTAATGAGGTTTTAACACAGGACTCCTGTTAATCTTAAAATGCAATGGTTAAAAAGTCGATCCTGTAATGGACGGACACTCAAACATTGGGCATTGGTGGTCTTAAAGGCATGTGGTCACTTAATGCAGCAAAACGTAATGCAGAAAACTCACACAACAGCTTTCTGCATTAATTCCGTTCTACATGAAGCGACCACCTGTCATTAATAGTCGCTATAATTCCTTATTTTATGACCGCTCTAGACTGGTTTGACTGTATCATGGTTCGTTTTTTACTGGTGAGCAGGAAAGATATCGTTGTTTTGTCAGAGAGATCATGATGCGGCATCAAAACAAAACCTGTTTATTTCATCAAGCCAATTTCCTCATATGCTATCAGAAAGAAACAGTGCTAGTAGATTGATATCGTGTACAGTAAACCCTGTCTTGAGCGCCCACTCACATACGAGACCTATATGGTATGTAAGAAATGTGGTCACTTAATGCAAAATAGCTTTCTGCATTACTTTCCTTTTGCAGTAAGTGGTCATCTGTCCTTAATAGACATTATGCTACCTCATTTGATGGCTGCTCAAGAGAGGTTTGACTGTCATTTTTTTTTAACTATTCGAACCTAAATAACTTGCATGGGCTATCCACCACCAGTGTATGGATGAGTCAACTATCGTGTTTGGGTAATTGTACAGTTAAAGTATTGAACGCAGGTGACTCCTTAAAAGTATTGTGGGCAATGGGGCATTTGCTGATAAAAACATAATGCTCGATTTCCAAAAAGGTTTTCGAAAATGCTCAATATTAGCATGTTCCTTTCTTCTGGAAAGTCTTTCTTTACCACCAAATGGTTTCATTGCGTGTCGGTCTTAATTTGCTCTGCGTGTTTTAGATTAACCCTTTCGTTTGCATAATTATTTTAGAAATATGCTTTTTTGTACTGATTCAAAGTAGTTGATGTATACTGTGATATATAATTATGTGTATTAAATATGTCATATACCAATAAAACTATATATGAATCGAAATTCGTGTTAATCGAAATCATATTAATTTCCAAGCCTAACTTCGGAACGTAACTACAAAGCAAAGACTTGTGTGTGTGAAGTTTTGGTTCATATTTCATGAATTTGACTTTTATACTTATCCACAGGGAAAATATTGATGAAAAGGCTGATAACTACGTTGTCACATGTAATAACATAAAATAGCCCTTTTCAATAGAATTTAAACTATGATGGTCCCATTTCAAACAATGTTTTCAAACGTGTTCTCCTACAGAGGCGTCATTTAGCGTTAAATTATTGTAAAGAGCTAAACGATATGATCACTGATTATGATGGACTTCTAGATCTCGATTTAGATGAATATAGTGTCGTTTCGTTCAAGATATTGATTTTAATGAGACTGATGAACGCAGTGTTTAAATATAATTTAAATTGTATTTTACTTCATTGGATCACTGTTAAGCCTTTTCTGAAACCCAAATTTATTATGAAGTCTGGCATTTTATCGCCAAAGCAAGGATACGTTTTACAGTTTTAATGCCTTTACATTACTGACAGGAACGTCTCCGCTCGAAACTCAAATATTGAGACATTAGCAATTGTGAGGTAACGGAACAAGTGTTTTTTTTTACAATTAAAGCAAAACAAATAAAGATGTCGACCGACTCGTCTCACAGGGGAAATTAAATGTAGCCGTCAATGGAAAGCTTTTAAGGCTTGCAAGTATCGATACCTCAGTGCAAAACTATTGTAACTCCTTTACATTTGTGAAGATATTACACTAGTTTTGCACCAAGCCATCGATATGATATCGTAATGACACTTGGAATCGTGTACAATAAGCCAGTTTCCACCACAACCGATAGAATCATCCAAACAATAAATACATTTATTGCTATAATTTATTTTGACCACCCAAATTATCTTCTGTAGGAAAATATTTGAGTTTCTTCAATATATGAATTATTGTGTAGTAGCATAGAATTAGTAATTTTTAATTGAGTCAGAAATACTTTTGGAATGCGAGCCATGGTATCTCTTTAAACATTTTTTCTCTGACGAGCGAGACCACACACTGAAATAAGTAATGTATATACTGTCAAACCTCGTAATCTCGAACTCGGTAGGTCGAATTCAAGCTTTCCTTGAAACTAAAATCTGAAAAACATGGTTTTGCTTAATGGAGTTGTGCCGAAGTTGGGTGACTTTTTCTATTAGTTTGAATTTCCTAATGTTCAAAATAAATTCGAATTTTGGTAATTCAAACAACTTATAAACATAGTCCCTCGAACTTCAAAATACATGTAACACTTTTTGTGAAACTTTCTCCAATCAACACAAATAGGCAAATTGAAATAATGGGCGGGTTTTGTTAAATTCAACAAAATGGAACCCAATGGAGGCGTATGGTTCTTCATAAAGATTTATTAGAAATGTTGAACATGTACACGCAGTATTGTCTGTTCGATACCTCATGATAACCCTTTCCTATATAAGCTTTTTATACTAATCCCGAACGAAAGTATCTGATAAAAATAAAATTCTAGGCAAGGGAAAGTGTCATTTTGTAATTGTTTTAAAAACAAATGCTATCCGTTTCCAACAATGTTGTCAATAGTCATAAGCTGTAGAGGTGCTGTAAGGCGCTTCTGTGGAGGAAACGGCTTCCAATTTTGAAATCTCTGCAGACAGTATCTAACCTGCATCGATCGTTGACTGTCTCCACGTCTTATCTGGATGACAGTTCATAGCTCATGTTACAACATATAGGTCCTTAGATAGGAATAGGGCCCTAATTGTAAACGTGCAATATAAATACAGCTGCTAAAAAAATTTGATAGACATAAAACTTTAACACAAAAAAGGATTTTCGTGTTGGGGATGGAGGTCGAATTTGGAACTATTGTTATGTGTCACTTCGAACTAATAGAAAGAGTCGCGCCAACTTCGAAATAACGAGTTATTACTGTATAGATGATAAACAGTTTTAAGATTTTTCTGCTTTAGGGTCATGATATGTGTTTCTTGTGCATAAGTTTAAAATCAGCTTATAAGATATTGATTACCCTCAGAAACGTTCCGAATTAATCGTGGGATGTTCTTCGTTTCCTCGATGTGCTCAGTAGAACATTTCAGGCTAGTGTTATAAAGATAATGTTGAATACGATTTGTATAACAAACTGTTTGATATAGTGCTTTAATCCATAAAAGTGCATTGTTTGCGCTTCTTTAGCAGGCGAATGTTGAAAACATTGTAAGAAATGAAGTTTTTGGTCGTATCGAATAAATGATCAATTTCATGCAAAACCATAAACAAATAGCCTGAACTGATTGTATACTTTCATTATGGTTTAGTCTTTAAATAGCATATGGTGTAAAGGGTTGGTGAATAAAACTTGCAAAAGCAATGCCAGATATGAATATTTAATAACATTTCAGAAGTTTCAAAAAACATTGAATGGTGTCGTAAATTTGATTATGCACACACGTGTTCATCTGTAGCGAGAAACGGATGCCAACGGATCTCAAGGCAGCAAAAAGGCAAAAGTCATCAAGAAATTATTTCCTTCTAAACATCTGTTGCAGATTGCTTTATAATTTTGATCGCCAAGGCAGCATACTCGAAATTGCAAGACATATCACATTTCTCTTACGCATAAAGCATCGGCATTATGTTTTAAGTGCTACAAATAATACCATTCATTTTTAGTATTCGGCCAGCAAGGCAGAGCCAAATTGTGTGGACCATGATCAGACTGCTCCGCCAGGAGCAGTTCGATCAGGGTATACAGTATTTGCCTCCCTATTCGATTATTTGAATACAATATATTATGGTTAAAACTACTTTTCCAATCATTACGATGAATACAGTGATATTTTACAAGGTGGACGAAAACTTAGAGTAATTACGGTACATAGTTTCTAGGAATGTGGTAAGTCATAGTAACTAAATCTTTTAATAAGAACGCTGAGCCTTAAACCTGAATCCTAACAATATTCACGAAAGTGATGAACATTTAAACATGGTATATCCTGATCAGACGCCGAGTTCCTCGGCGTCTGATACGAATCCAAGCTGTTTGTCAACCAGAAATAGATCAACATATTTAGAGTTCACTATGTATTTTTTATAAAAATTGAAGGAGACAACAATTTTAGCAGCGAGCAAAGAGTTGCAGGTTATAGTATCAAAAATCCCAGTGTTTAGCGCTAGGAACATTTGATCGTGCTTGTTCCGCGGTCCGTCACTATTTGTAGCGATTAATTATCTAAAAGGTTTCTGTGATGGGGTTTTAATCCCGTGTTTAACGCTAGGAACACTAAATCGTGCATGTTCTGCGGTTTGCCACAATTTGTTGCGGTTAATTTACTAAAAGGTTTCCGTTATTAGATCGATTCCTTGACACAATGGAGCTCATTCAAAATACGCGAGCTATCACTTTCTATTTTCCTCGTTCGAGAGACCTAAACATTGTTATGAGGTGGCATATGAAGTAGATACAGTCGAAACTCATTATGACAAAAGTAGAAAATAGATCATGCAAGATATGTCAAATCCACATCCAAAAGCTAACCTTGATAATTAAGCTAATACAGTTGACCGGAATAACGTTATAAGTTCGAATTACTCAAATTTCGAATTTACTTGAATTCCTTGGTATTTTGGACTCGTATAAGTTTTAGTACAGATATACTTTTTATTAACCCTTTGTCTGCTATTGGCGACTATAGTGATTATTCAAACAGCTTGGATCCAGATCAGATGACGAGAAACTTGGCCAAATAAACATGCTTGAAAGTTGAGTAGCGATAGTTTCAACCTTTATCGATTTCTTTCAAGGACTGGCAACTCCACAACAAGCTCTGTTTACATAACAAATAATCGGGATTCTAGCTCTGAAGCCCTCGTTTATGTATCGGAAAGTCACGTGATATGAATATTAATGTGCCTATGAACCTATGTTACTACATGAGTAAAGAAATACCATGAATGAATGCGTAAGTGTGATGTTGTAGTGGTGAGTGTCAATGATTGCAATGCATTTCATTTTCCTCCGCGTTGGTTCGAATGTCATTGTCAACAGATATATATTTTACCTGCGATAAAAAAACAGAACAGCTTTGAATGCTGATTTTTCCCTTCTGGTCTGTTCATTTCTTTTAAAAAACATTTCTTTAAAAATTATTCGGTACATAATACCTTTTCGGTAATACTTGATGTAAAAGTAAAATATATCAATTCCCTCACTACTGACAGTGTCAGTTTAGAAATTGTTGTCTGTTTCAGAATAAGATGTCAAATGTTCTTTGAAAGCAGCAGTCTAGCTGCTTTTCACGTCTGTAGAATAAAAATACATTGTGAAAAATGTCCCTCGCAAAATCACTATAGTAATACAATATCCGCCTGTCCAGCGGGTAACCAATGGGACTAAATTATTTCAAATCTTATTACTCTTTCTAACGAGAAATACGTACAAATCACATGTCAATCTCGTGCAATTGTACTTATACAAAAAGAATATGAAAAAGAACATTAAAACAAAACGTTTGTCTTGAGCGGAATTCGAACCCCCTCTCCATGCGAAAATTTCTAAAAATATACAACTCCTCTACTACCACGGCTAACTTCTTCTATTTTATTTTAAGGAATATATATTTGGGCTAACCTTTTCTATTTTAATTATAATTCAAATGAATCGTATTAACTAAAAGGAATATATATTTGGTTACATCGAGATGTACTGAAATGTCTGTTTACCTGTTTGTGCATGCTTATGTAAATGAGCGACAATCCGGACGGCCTCCGATAGCGACTTGAAAATATTTGGTGCACTTCGCCGCAGATAATAAACAAAACATCGTTCACTTTAATCAATCTAATTGCTGAGAGATCTAACTATTTTCCCATTTTCATTTCATGCAACATTCTCTTAAGTACTATATGAACGAATCATCACATTTTTGTATTGCAGAAATGGAAAAACAAATCGTGTTTTTGAGGGAAAATATGCCTTTAACGCTAGCAACAATTGTTTGCGCATGCTCCGCGGTTCGCCACTAATGTTTGCAACAAATACACTAAAAAATATCAACTACTAGTTCAATTTGTTTTCTCTATTTGAAGTCCTACAATATCACTTTTAAGATTATTACTCGGCGACTCATCAAGATTCAAAACACATGACACTCGGATAATATGTTAATAAATTGCTGACAAAAGACATATTTTTTGACAATTAAAGCAGACGACTTTAAAAGTTGACGAGTATTTGTCGCTTTCTATATCAGAACAATTACTGTGGTTTATTGAAGACCTTCTGTTGATTCTACTTATTGTATTAGCAAAAGGAGATTGGCAGATCTTCCACACTGGCGACATCGCTCATATGCATAATTCAACAGATATCTGACACTCGAACTTCCCTTTGCCATATATAGAGGATCTATCTGTATACATTTTTAATAAAAAGGACAAATCACGATCATATCTAATTAACAGTCGAGCCTTATAATCAAATTCGAACATCAGGTTATATGAACTAATCATAATAGGAACTAATCATAATATGAACTAATCATTATAGGAACTAATCATCATAGTCCCAACTTATGTTTTGGTTCGGATTTTAGTTAAGATAAAAGGGTGTATTTGTCTTAACGATATTCGATTTATAGAGGACCGGGTTTTTTAAAATGACTTTGTGGACAGGATAAGCTGTTTTTCAATGAATATGCATTGCCCCAGATTACGTTCGTATAAAATGCTACAATCCTCATTTATAGATATAGATTGTTGATCAAAATGTATCTTTTCCGTATGTTTATCTGGAGTCGTGTTTGCTCTATGTTTACAACAAATGTTTACTATTTCAAGACGCTGGTCAGCCATCTCATTCCCATTTCCTTTATTTATGAATTAAGACAGCACTGTGTTCAGACAGCGTAAAAACATAAACTACGAAGACAGGGAATATATACGAGCGCATTGAACAACACTGCATACTATGTATTGTTATTATTTGACAAATCTATTTACCCCTTTAATGCTGAATTTTCAAAAGGATTGTTTCAATGTTGAAATATGACCAGTTTATATTGACATTTTGGGGATGTTCTCTCTTTATTAAAATAAAACTTTGGCAAACGCTGTAGACTCCTATTTAGAATGCTCTTTCAGGAGCCCTCTGATCTTAGTATACCTGTTTGCAAAGGAAATAAAAACTCGTTTTACCGCATTGAAATGTTAGTTCCATCTTCTTAGAGAACGACGACAAGATGTCACACTCAAAACAAAAGTTGCCGTATTAGCCACCGGTTCGGTTGATATAAGGACGCCGATGTCATTATAAGCATATTACTTTTATTCGAAACCTAATAGTAAATATCGTCTTCTGAAGTCAGTAATATAATAGAGGACATATTTTGTAAGAAAGCTTTGTTTGTCTTAACTTTCAATCTACAGTTAGCAAATTTAATTTTGATAAAAACAATATTAAATTTGAAATGTCAGAGGTTCTTTGAAACTCAGTTACATACATGCATCCAAGCCGTGCCTCCATATAAGTGCCTTCTAGTCCCTCTGTAACATTTGGTTATTAAAATCATTGTAGGGCTATTGTTATCTTCTTTCAAGAAGACTTTTTCGGGACTGATTGTCATTCAGCAACAAGTACAGAAATTCAAGTGCGGAAGGACGATTCCAAAAAAAGCGTGTATCAATCATACATGTACATCAGTAGTGACTTAATATACGTTGACAGTTGTCGCTACGAATGTTTGATACGGTGCAGCCACAGTTTTGTAGTCATCCAAACATATCTTAACTCTTTCACCGCCGCAGTCGCCTAAATGCGACATTGAAAATAGTGCAGTCCCAGATCTGACGCCGCCTTTCACTATTTTGCAACAAAGTTTAGTCCCGTATTAACAGTTTCGGAATATACAACAAGTATTTAATCGTCTCTGTGATTTATTCCGCTATTATATTTTATCTGAAAGTAGTCCCAACCGACAGTATTAAATTTGGCGCCGAAAGAGTTAACAATCATCTGCTACAGAGGTGTCACAATGCATATTCATGGGGTAAAGGGTAAAAGATTGTTTTACGTACATCGATGTTTTTTTTAGATGTTGCTACTTTCAGAAGAAAACGGAGACATTCAAACCACCCAATAAAGCACAGAAGCAACGATACAAGCAATGCGAGATCAACAGAAATCCTCATACTTATCCAAGATGCAGCGGAGACCAGCAACCGGAAGTGGTAGTTGAACCAAACCGGATATCTGAGCCTCACACCTTCTTCATCTTGGAACCCGGCTCCAATTAGCGCCAAACCGTCAGGTTACTCACCGAAACCCCGAAAGACGATCCGAATCACATCTCCTTCCGACTGGAGCCGGGCACCAACAAGCTGTTTCCACAACCACGTGTATGCGTTGAGGATATGACAAATCACACATACTTCGTGCTCGAACCTCCCGCAGGAGATCACACAGAAGATGGCGATGAAGAAAATGATTATGCTATAAATGATTTGTCAGGGCATAATTACTTCATATTGGAAAAGGAAATGTTATAATCTCAGGCTGACCATAACTGGACCATGGAAAATCCGGTGGTTTTGGCAGATACTCATCTTTATGCGTACTATGGAACTATTATGTCATTTGCAAACAGCTTGGATCCCAATAAGAAACCGTGTTACACGGCGTTTCATCGTAACCCATGCTGCTTGAAAATGGTTATAGAGAATAAATCTAAAACCCGAAAAATTCCGGAGATCTCCTGAAATATCCGAAGAAGTGGTCGGACTGTAATCTGCCCTGGTACGCTTGGTAAAACACTAAAACATATGTTTGCATTCGTTCGTAAATTGTTGTATAATTACGTTCATATTTAAGAGTATGAAATTGAAACATTTTTGAATGACAAAAATGCACATGACAATAGCAAGTTACAAATTGATATTGAAATAAGAGGCGTTTCGAAAAGCTATTGAACATGTCGTGCGTTTAATAGTAAAATACGTTTCGTAACGTTTCGTAACAATCAAACGTTTGCCTCACTGAACGAAAACGCAAACGAGCTTTGGACCCACGACGCAAAATAGCAGAGACAGTAAATACAAAAACGATTCTCACCACCAACGACATAAATACATGTATTTAGGTCATGTCGCCACATTGCTGTGAATCGCTTTTGCATTCATTGTCTGTCATTTTGCGGCGTGGGTCCAAAGCTCGTTTTTCGATTTCTAAAACGTTGTCGAAAAATTAGGCGAATGTTTGATTGTTACGAAACGTTACCAAAACGTTTTTATCACCGAACGCACTTCTGACTACTTACTTATACTGCCTGACCATAAATGTAATTGCGTTAGAAGCCCGTCTTTGGTCTCGGCTGAAATTGGGGAACCTGGTGATGGTGTCCCATGTGATACCCCTCAACTCCTCGTCCGTGAGAATAGTCTTGATGCGTGGCCGCGTCATAGTGAATACCTGAAAAAAAAAGATATTATTATAACTTACAGATAATTTCAATTGGCTATTTTGTTTCGAAATTTATAATTGATTGCATGCTATGAGGCGACATATTTAGAACTATATTTAGAAGTTCAATGAACACATTAGTAACGTGATTAAGGGCGTTCCGTTAAAATGCCGCGTACCTTATCATGCAAGTCCATGTATTCAAAATCATTGGTTAAGGCCAGGATAAAAACATAAATTGCATCATTTCACTCGCGATCTAAATTAACCGCGACACTCGGTCGGACTTGTATTCAGGTTAATTGAGATATCTCATGAAATTCATGCAATATATATCGCCGTATTCGACTGGCGGTTTTCTTTGCGATTGTTGGATTCGTTGTGAAATTTCTATTCGACTGGGAACTCGACGTTTTTCCGTTGACAACGCGTTGTCGAACAAAAAAAATCAGCGTTGACAATTGCGTTGACTCCGTCCCCTATTAGTTGACAACGAAAACCACCAGTCGAATACGGCCTATGTGTAGGTTATACTTCATTTATCACAAGCGAAGCGCAGTAATAAGTTTGTTAGTTTGCCATTTCGTGAAAGGAAACGGACTTATAGTTAACCCCGCCCACTACTCTTTCTGCACCTTTGATTAAAGTCACGTGATCGGAAAAATAAATCATCCCCGAAAACAAGGCCGTTTACAGTTATTTTTGTTTCAGCTTAATATAACAGAATGGTGCCGTAATGGTCTATATATAGAATATGCGGTAGTAACTTATTAATTTTCGTGGTGTACATGTACGTACCACTCTCTCTTGGACGGCGTAGATAAAGACGGCCATCTCGTTGCAGTTGTTGGAGTGGTTGCCCCACTTGGCCGGTGTGCTGAGGTGGTAGGAGAAGTAGACGGCCTCCTTGAACCGCGCGTTCATGTCGTCATCCATACTGCAATATAGAATCAGGAGTTTCCAGACATCGCATACATTAATCAAACTGACCCCGTAGAACAAAATGGTGATAATTATATACAGTAGAACCTGTCTACAATGATCACAAAGAGTCATAGCCTTTTTTAAAGACAGGTGGTAGCTTAATACAGCACGGAAGTGTTGTAGCTTAATACAGCACGGAAGTGTTGTAGAAAGCTCCATGAGGAGCTTTCTGCAACACTTCAGTGCTGTATGAAGCAGTCAATCGTCTCAACGAGCACCAATTCATCTTCTTTTAGTGGTCGCAGTAGACAGGTTTTACTGTATACTCTTCAAGTCATTACACATAGCACATATATGTTCTAAGGGGTCGAACTACAATTTTGGCAAAAAATCTAAATTTCTTCACCAAACCCTATGGAGTGACCACTCGTTAGAATCGTCTTGAAAAGATTGGTCACTCAACGGGGTTTGGTGATGAAATAAGGATTAAGGACGGAGTACGGTAAGGGTCTCCACTTTTTGTCTAGCCGCTCAATCTTGTTTACCCTTATTAAGAATTGGCTGTTGTAACTGGTTCCCATCAAATATTTTAAAGAAAGAAATAACAGAAATGATTTAATAAATGTTTGCTTTTCCGAAACCATTATATGCGAAATGAATTGTGTTGCAAAAACGTGAAGTCCCTGTTCAGTCGCCGCATTCCAAGGTTGCAATGTCGATTTCAGTCGCCCATGGCGGTGAAAGGGTTAACACATTATATAAGCATGCCTAAATTAGTTTGTCTTGATGTGGCCGAGGACTAAGAGGAATCACTATAGTCACCGATACAAACACGGTCAAACGTTTTATCATTTACATTTCAAAGAAGTAGTATCTGATTGATATCAATTATTTGGAAGACCGACAAGTGTCATCTGCGATATTTTCGTCTGAACTTTTTGTCGTCTGCTCATATTTATGAATATTTATTTAACTTTCTTTGGTAAAAACTAGTGCAATCTGAGTCTCAACCAGCTTGGTGATTGATAAAAAGCCGAGTTACTCGGCGTCTGATCCATCACCAAACTGTTTTGAAAGGGTTGTACC
>JAULCE010669930.1:0-15757 GCA_032359355.1 Macoma nasuta | reverse complement strand
ATGAGATTTTAGAGAATGCAGCATAACGTCCGTCTAATATAATCACACACAAATTCTGAACAGTTTCATGTGTCTTTAAACACAGTTTCCAAATGTCTGTACTTATATGTTTATGGTAAAACTTTTCAAATCTCCCTGCAGATGACCATCCCGCTGCTTTATGTTATATTTTGCAAATGATCAAAATGCAGACTTAGGCTATAATTGGCTATATAACCGATTCCGGTGTCAAACAATTCATATTCCAAGACCATTACTATGGATGGCTGCAATGAATCACATTATTGTCTATTTAAAAATGCAGATGTTGCAAGTTCCCATGCACTGATCAGAATGATGATAGTTTTCTTTGATATACATTTCTCCTGTAGCTTTGCCCTAATGGCATGAACGCTAGTAACTTCAAGTTATTCACAAGGTGAATTCACCCTATGTCCCATAGAAGACACACCATGTCTTTCGAAGGATGTATGATTGATGATCTATCAATTGTAATAGGTCTGCGAACCACATATGTGTTGTCCATATCGCTGTTATCAATATAGCGAATTGTTAAAATTCGGAGTGTCAGAAAATGCTTGGATAGCAATTTCTTTGAAATCAGTAATTCACAACATATATGTCTCAAAATGCTAATTCATAGAAGAAGTAAACATGTCTGCATTCACTTATCCAACAATACTCACAAATGTATCAATTTAAACTGATTGGAGCATTCGCCATATGTCTAGGTTAAGGTTTCAAGATAAACTGTCTGCTTTAAAATTCTGTTTTCCTTGGATGCGGACATAACTTACGCAGATCTGTCTTTCAATACACTAGTCCTTAGTTATGTTGTAGACTCCTCACTCACCTTTCCCCAAAAGTTTGGACCATGAAGGTGATTACCCACTGATTGCAAGATTGAAAAATGTTGCTTTTATCTAAAAAATATAATATGTTCTAATGTGTCACTAATTTTAATAAACCTTGTGCGGTAATGTTCTGTTAGATTTACAACACCCCACAATGCTTCCTGTTGTCACTATTCAAAGCAAATAATGAAGCTTGCCGTGTGATAAGGGCACATGCTGCAAGTAAATACTTGACTTAGTCCTGCAACACTGACCGGCCATCTAATGACATAATCATGATCTTACATGCGACTGTAGTAATTGCCCTTAACAGCATACCCCGTTTTCTTTCTGATGCTCTTAATTGTTATAGTACAAAAGAGAAATTACATCCCTTGACACACAGCTACACAACTTTCCCAATTAACCTTGCTAATTTTTTGTATTGTAACATATTGTCAGCGCAGTTATTCATGACATCATTCCAAAAATGTATTTTGTCGTCTGCTTAACACTCTGTTGTTACTTGTATAGTCATATACCAATAGAGTTTATCAAAACCCCAGATAAAGTAAAATATGCACAGGAATTAAAACAGACAGCAGACTGTCATCAATGTATGACGTTATGTATAGCCTGTCTTTATCAATGTAGCATCCACTAGTTTCAGCAAGTAAATACAAGACAGTCCCTGTGGAAGAGTTTTATATTAATAATGTGTCCCATCTAAAACAAATCTTAAATATTTTCTTGAATTGAGATGAGCGGGAACTCAAACATATTCATTTCAAATCCACTAATGCAAAGAACCGCTCTGAAATATATTAAAAATATCCATTTTAAAAAATACTTTATAGACATGGTAATTAAATGCCTTCCAATGCAAATACATCTGACTTTGAACGGGTGAACGTATTTGAATTGAAAGCCCCTGCTTCTACCGATTCAATGATGCGGAAAATGCAACCAACTTCTGTATTTCTGTATCAGTTGCTTTTCAGCACTGTTCCAATTCTTGAAAATGACATCAGTGTTGAATCAAATTCAACATATACATGTAGCTTGAAACAAGATTTAAATTCCATGAATCAAAGCTAAGGTTTCGCCATTTATTTAAATGATTAACAGTTATTTTCTCAGGAAAAATTTGCAGATGTGTTTTGATGGGAATGTTATATCTACTCACAGTTATTCCGCTGATACGTGTACCCTGAATGAATTATTAACTGGAGCTTATATGTGAAACCTTAATTCCCCAGAAACGTTTGTTTGCGAGTTACGTCCCTTTGTACAGTGGGTTGTTTTCGCGCATGAGTTATTTTCTTTTTGACGTAACGTAACGCAAACGAAGCGCAAATATTACGGGAAAATAAAAAATGAAAATCACCTGTCCATTTTTATATAACGTACTACATAAAGAACCGCGCAAGCGCGGAACAAATTATTGAATTATTGCAAGGAAGCTATCTATCTAGAGCTGTTGATGATATCAAAACTTTTGATAAACAATAACTATATAAGCATGCCATATATTTTGCACATTTTTATCAATATGATTTAACATAGACTAACGCAGATCTATGTAAGTCCATGGATCTAACCATTTACTCAATAAATACACCTATGATTAGCATCCTCTTGCAAATAGGATATGCCCAGATCAGACATCTAGTCTGGGTATGTCCTGTTTGTCAACTTTGTAAAATCCACAACGATGGAGAGTTTTAATTAACTCTTATTTGGTAAAACTAACATTATTCGCATGAAAATTTGGAAAAATCATTTCATCAATACTCAAATCGGAAGGCAAAGTAAACTATTAATGTAGGAAAGTTTTCTACTATAGATCAAGCCAAACTATACCAAACAGACCCCGTCCATGGCGGCCATTATTTTAGACGTCACCATGATGTTAGCAATCTTGATAGTGGGTCACGTATTTGTACCAAATATTAATGAAATCTGAGTCAGTGGTTTAGGAGAAGATATTCAAAGACTTCGTTTGGTTGCCATGCCAACCACAGTTCTCAATGGAATAACTTTGTTTTAGCAATTTCTGAAACGTCACCTAACAGCGTTTCCTGCAAAATAGTATTGTATTGATATCTGACCAGTGGTTGTAGAGATTTAAGAAGTTTTTTAAGT
The DNA here is from genome assembly GCA_032359355.1 of Macoma nasuta. Taxonomy (NCBI): domain Eukaryota; kingdom Metazoa; phylum Mollusca; class Bivalvia; order Cardiida; family Tellinidae; genus Macoma; species Macoma nasuta. Next base: position 12,779 of record JAULCE010669930.1, on the reverse strand, counting down.
TTTAGATAAAACCATATTTATTTATATATAAAAGGCTATCAAACCACGCATCCTAGCGGCCATGTTTTTCAGACGTCATCATGTCTAGCTCCCTCACAGAGGGCTCGACAAAAATATTTACATTACATACAAATAGGTATACTATCTCGAACAAAATGCCTTTATGTCATTAAAAACTCTCTGCTGCCCCAAATCATTCTCTAAGGTGGTTTGGTGGTCGAGGGGTAAGACCCAGAACTACTAATTCAGATGTCCGGGGTTCAAATCCCGGTCTAGGCTGGAAATTTCTGAGATGATTTTCAGTGTCTCCCACCTACACAAGGCTGACATTAGGACATATATGTCACGCATCACTCACAGAGGGCTCGACAAAAATTGAATGAATAATCCAATTTTGAGCACGATCTCATATCAAGACATTTAGTGCAATAATTGCTATAACCGGCTCTCACGGAATTACTCGAGTTGAGATCTTGCTCAAACACAAAATTTCAACTTCAGATATTGACATTAACTTGATGCCTACTGCACTGTACATTACACTGCGGTGGCGTCTGATCAGGTATTTCATTTTGGGCAAACATAATTTGGTGCGAATATTAGGGTTTTGGAAAAGCCAAAGTTGATTAAATTATTCTAGTTACAAACGGCAATTAAATATTTAGCGCCGAAAGGGTTAATGTTTGGATATTATCTATCCTGTAAGCTTTTAACTAGAAATAAAAGTTGCATAAAAGGTGAACGCTTTCTTACGGAATCCTCATTAAAGGCTTGAAAGTGCAGGCTATTTTTTATCTGATTTTGGAGATGGGACCTGGGGCCGTATTCATAAAGCTCCTAAGGAAAATATCAAACTAAAGTGACAATTTCAAATGCAGATTTCTCTATTTTTACCCACAATACTTCAATGAAACGTTGCATGCTTATGAAAAACTATAGTTTTTCATAAGCATGCAAAGTTTCATTGAAGTATGACTGAAAATAAATTGGAAATATGCATTTGAAGTTTTCACTTAAGTTTGATATTTTACTTTGAAGCTTTATGAATATCGCCGCTGGCCTTTTCTAAGCGGGAAAACTTGAGGTATTGGTGAGTTTGGGAAAACAGGAAACTTAAACAATAAGATCAATCAATATGTATACATGCATATCTCTTTTTATGCAGATGAGCATGATGCAGAAACATTTTCTGTTACAATTTGTTCTAGGATGAGAGAGAAGTTTGGCTAAAATAACTAGCTTACGGGTTATCACAATAAGTGCCATTTTCACACACACAAAAAAATTTGGTTGATTTAAGAAAATATTCTCGTGTGTTCTGTTGAGGACTTTTTGGAGGTTCTTTATACAAATATAGGCTAACCTTTGGTCGAAAAAAAAATTCTGTTGCAATTATTTTACCCAAATGTAAATATAACCAGTCTTTTTAAACATTAGGTAAAGCTGCAACGTTCATGAGCTTTGCCCTATTAGAGACATCTATCTATGGCTCTGCAGCAGATAACTTTTAACGGGTCTATAGTCCTTCTACATCCATGACTGTGAACAGCAAAGAATGTCAAAATCAGTTTTATTTTTGCTTGTTTTCAAATGCTACTGTTAGTCCTTGAGCTAGGTACAGGAAATTTGACTATGGTGTACCAGAAAGGGTGACTAAACGACACCTATATATAATGGAATATATGCATCTAGGCATAATTGAAATGCATGGTAATAGCGCATTGCATGTAGCTTTATAACGTTTTTTCTAATTTAAAAGTGTACCATTGAGCTAGGAAAATATTAATTAGTTATGATGGTAGAGGAAACAAATATAGGAACTAAATGATAAAATACCCATACATTGTGTGTTTGGTATCAAATGATTTATAACACTTTTATACACTATAAGAGAAAACCTTTTTGTCACATGGTCATAATGACGTCACTAATGGTCTTAATTGCAAGTTTTTCTTCTCAAACTACAGTAAATATTGTAGACAACAAACTGCCGTGTACACATTTACAGGAAAACACATATTTCTACAACTAACTCACATACTGGTTTATTTTTACAAATTATCAATTTATAAACACTTTAAATGAATGCATTATGCAGTGTTATCGAATATTAAGAATATAAAAAGGGACGTAATTCACATATTTGTAAAATTGAATACTAGTATTTATTTATTAAAAATCGTTGACTAGATGTATCAGTTGCATTCTATATTTTCATAAAATGATAAATGATAGTTTATAATTTACTTTTTCATTGATAAACTTCATTAAGTTCTACAAATGTATAATCTGAATTACTTCCCCTTTATTTTAACGAAATGTGGTATATTGAACGCATATGGCCTATTAGTCAGGGATGCTATTTTAGTTCAGATTCTTTTATAAGCACCAGATTTGGCCCATACCATACTTGTTCACGTTGTCGATAGTGCGTTCCGTGAGGGCAAAATGGCGGCAAATGGCCCTTATCCAGGTTAAAGGTTTACAGTTAAAAAATTAAAATGACAGGAATCACAAATCATATCACATTTTAGAAGTTTTGGGGTTCTGGGAATCCGATTCAGATGTTATTTCAATGATCTGAGGTCACGTTTACTATCGGAGGTTAATCTAAAAATCAAAAATGATTATTCAGGAACAATTTTAACTAAAACAGATTGTAGATATTTGCAATGACAAAATGCTTTACCCGTTATACTGATGTGAGCAGTTAGATGCTCAATATACAATACTGGGTAACAAAGGATTAATTTATAAACGTTCTGCATTGAACTATGAGTTAAGCACTATTGGGCATCACCACCGTCCACAAGAGTGGTCCTTGGTGGTTGTCCTGTACTGGTGCCATCTTTGTGCCAGTCCCACTCAATGAAGTCAGGAATGTCCTGCTGGACCGAGGTTGTCTGATGTCTTTATTCATCCGCCGCCTGTTGTAGCGCTCGCTCTGTATGCTGGAATAGTGTTGCTTGTGGTAGGGGTGATTTTCCTAGCAGTTTGCTTCCAGTGGCGAAGAGTTAATGTGTGGCAGCGTTGACCCAAACTGCTTTAAGACCCTTGCTAAACATGACTGTTTCAAAGCGTTCTAGGTCCGGACTGTCAGAACTAGGACCCGGTGTCCGCAGTGCGAAAATAGGCTGTTGGATGTGCCAGATGAAGGAGGATCCTGGTGTTCGCCTCGGAATGGGTTCAAGGTTGAAATGTTTTGAGGACACACTGCTTGTTTGAGAGCATAATCTCAAAACCGGTTACTCAGGGGCTTTACGCTTATGTCATCCCTAGAGACATGTGTGCTAATGAAAAAGAATTGCTTCCTTTTCACCCAATCGTCGCTTGCAAGCGTCGAGTTATAGTCCGACCGGTTGATGACGTTGTTCTCTGCCAGAGGATCTTGCTTCAGCCTCCTGATGATGTGTGTAATTCAAACATCATCCTTCAAATTGGTACCTCGCACATCAAGGGACGGCCAGTTCTCGCTGTTGCCGAGTCTGGGTGCAAATATATCTGTTTGAGTGTGGATCACATAAGCATATGATAGTTTTGGAGTTGATGTGTTTGAGCCCGTTTCATTCATTGATTCCCATGAGAGATTGTTGGTCACGCTCAGGGCATATCCTTGGAACTCATCATGTAAGTAGTTACCCAGAACATTGCTATATATATTATCCATATGGGTGGTGAAACCTTGAGATGGGTATTGGTTGGTTGATAGCACCCCACATCTTGAGCATGCTGAACGCACACGCAACACATCGCTTAACTTCCATGGCGCGACTGTGCGATACTGAGATACTCTGTTTGTGGTCAATCTCAATCTGTTTATGTCTAGGCCATGTCCATGTAGCTTGAGTTCATTGAACAGAGGGAATAGATCGTTCACTCCCTGTTGTGGCGTAACGCAGCTGTCTTGACTGCGAGGTACGTATCCTTACTATTATTGTAGATATACAGTTGCGAGGTGACCCATGCGATCTTCCCCCAGACATGCATATTGGCGTCTCCACCGATCTTTTCGCGTCCATGAAAGCTAATTGACCTCGGAATACTACAGTAATGAAATTTCTCATTTCCCCATTTACTGAAGCCAGCAGGCAGTTAGGAAGCAGGAGACGTCGAATGAATCTTGAATCTTTCGACAACACGTTTGCATCCTCACCGCAGCTGGCATGAATATAAGTGCATCCTTTTGATAATTGTGTGGCAAGCTTATCATCACCTTCCATTTGTGAGATCAAGTATATTTCTTGCCTTTATTCCTTTTTGAAAACTTAGCCCATTCAGGGAGGAAGTTGAAAAGGTGATCCTTAAAACATGTTTAGTGTTGGTCCTATTTATCTTGGCATGGGTGACCTTGATCACTCATACGCTTTTGATACAACTCACATGTCTCTGAAAGATTGAATGAAGTTGTGCCCGAGTGTTCGAATGGTCTATACTTTGAGCGCAGATGATTGTATCAAAGGGCGGAGGTGCTGGACGCACCAATCGCTTTGCTCGGCAGCGACAACTTTGTCTCGCAAAACAATGAAAGTTGTTGTAGGTCTTAGCCAAACTCTTTATATTACCATCTACTACATTTGTTACTTGCTTGTAGAGGTTAGACTGTTCCACACATTCACAGATAAGAAACGCTTAAGACCGGAGGCTGAATTTCCACATATGACCGCCGGAGTGTTTTGGGACTAGTCTGAGCACCAGTTTTTCTGTCTAGCTTCCGTTTTGACACGAGAACTATTCAAATAACTCCTGCATTTTTTGTGATACGTGGCCTTATGCTATTTAAGAGTTAATACACTGCCTGATCCATCATTTAACTGTCTAGTCGTGACATTGCTACCAGGAGGAAGACCATTGGCATGTATAACTATGAAGTATTTACGATATCTCTCAAGTGTTATAATGGCCTCGTCTTAAGGCGTGTGTAAGGCTTTCCCAGGTTTTGTTTGTCTGACAAAGACAAAAGGGTTCTAATTTATAATTTTCTGTAGAAGATATGTGCTTGAAACTTGAATAAAACAATGAACTATGTCACATGTTTCTTTTCAGCGTGTATAGAAGTGATCGCATGAAAACAGAAAGCATAATATTCTAGTGTACTTTAAACCTTATCAAGCTTAATATTGATAAAATACTGGTTATATTTCAATACATTTTACACCACTATAAAACATACTATTTCGAAAAGAATCTAGTTTTCGCGTTTTTTTTATACAAGCTCTGAGTTTTCTGATTTTACAATGTCCATACAGATTCCCATCTCTATCATTTTTTTTTCTTATATCTAGTGGCAAGTCCAAATACTGACTGATACGACCAAATTTGTGACATACTTAATCTTGTCAAACAAACAGTTATTAATGGGAAAGGATGTTTTGGGATGACGATGAGACACCAAAAACACCTGGTTGACCTTCAAATGATCTTTACTGTGTCAATGACGGATAAACTTGACCTTGGATTATTGAAATAATATCTGAATCGGATTCACCGATCCCAAACACCCGAAAAATGGGGTATCCTATAATATCATATCCCTCTTAGTATTATACCTGCGAATGGCATGGCGGCCATATTTGATTTGGTCGCAATATTGACACCAGGGGCGCCCCTACTATCAGGCATCATACTTTAATTAGCATGACATGGACGACCTTTGGGGCAAATTTGGTGCCTTTGTAAGAATATCAACTAAACAGCTTCAATAATGCCCTAACACCCCTGACTATTAGTACTACTCAACTATAATGACCCTCCTACCAAGTGTTGTTTTGAATTTTTAATATGCGTTACATGAATTTTTAATATGCGTTACAATTACAGAGACAAGAGACTTATGATTCAATTCACACTTACCTAATTTAAGAATGGACACTAGGAAAGACTAGATACTATCATTGTTAACAAATAAGGGCATTTTATAAACATTTTTTGACAATTTCATTAATATTCATAAACATGCAAATGAGTCGATTTGCATAAAATACCGCTAAATGAAAGCTTAATGCATGTACTTCGACACCGATTTCAACTTTCAATATTTAAAAATGACTAAGTTTTGATGCATTTAATGTTCTCTAAGGCAATTTCTACTTTTGAGTGATGGTTGCCATGGTAACTGTTCAATAATAGCTAATCGCTACATACACTCATTTTTTTTCTTCATATTAGATGTCCAACAATGTAAGATAGATGTCGTTTTGTCACCCTTTCTGGTACACCCAACCCATCTAGCTATGTAACACACGCGAAATAACTGAAAATAACAAAACTAGATCTAGATCAAGATTTACAATGAAAAATACAATCAAATGCTGGATGGAATGCACATTAAGCATTCCCAATCTGTTGGGGGCATTCTCCTACAACATGTAAAACAAAAGCTTTCCCCAAGATAGCAAGCTCGACTATTTGGTATTTTGACACAAAGAGGGACTAATTCATTCAAAGTAGAATCAAGAGTAATGGAACTTGTTTCACATTATGATCTCGGATAAGTGTGTCAAGTTTAATGGCAATATCATATTGGTTTCTGAGAAAAGGCCTTGCAAGCAAAACTTTAACCAAATTGTGTAAGTCCAAAAAGGGGGATATTCCAGCCAAATTTCAATCAAGAGTTATGGAAATTATTTTACAATGTCATGTTATGATCTCGGATAAGTGTGTAAAGTTTAATGACAATAGCATACACTTGGAGGTACTTATAACTGTTCAATTTTTGAATGTTAATATCTTTTTATTTATAACTATTTCTAACGAAAATTTCAGCGACTGCTATTGGCTCAATTTTAAAAACTATTTTTGAACAAATTGTCACGAATCAATAATTTTCGCGATTTCAGAGTGGTTTTGACGAAAACAATAAAATGCATGTGCAAATCGTGAGTTGGCGTGTAACAAAATTACACAATGTAAATTCTTATGCTCTATCGATCCACTCGACCAAAACATATAATTGGACGGATTTCGTTACGAAAAAGGAAATTATTCAGTTAAAATCCAATCTAGAATTGTGGGATAAGTGTGTGAAGTTATAGGGCATTAGTATATATGGTTTCTTAAAAATGACCATGCACGCAAAAAGGTCCAAAAAGGGGATATTATTCGTGCAAAATTCAATCAAGGGTAATGGAACTTGTTTTACAAGGTCAGTTATGATCTCGGATAAGTGTATGAAGTTCAATGGCAATAGCATATTGGTTTCTGAGAAAAGGCCTTGTACGCAAAACTTTAACCAAACTTTATAAGTCCAGAAGGGGGAATAATTCAGCCAAATTTGAATCAAGAGTTATGGAAATTGTTTTACAATGGCATGTTATGATCTCGAATAAGTGTGTGAAGTTTAATGGCAAAAGCATATATGGTTACTGAGAAAAGGCATTGCACGCAAAACTTTAACCAAACTGTCTAAGTCCTTAAAGGAGAAATAATTTTAAAAAATCCAATCTAGAATTATGGAACTTGTCAAACTAGGTACTCTGGTGACCCAAGATAATTGTGTGAAGTTATAGGGCTATAGCATATATGATTTCTTAGACATAACCTTGTACACAAAACATTAACCAAACTGTCCAAGTCCAAAAAGGGGGAATAATTCAACCCAAATTAAATCAAGAGTAATGAAACTCGGATAAGAGTGTGCAGTTGAATGGCAATAGCATACATGGTGTCTGAAAAACTTTAATCAAACTGTCTAAGTCCAACAAGGGGGAATAGTTCAAATACGAACTATCATGTCATTTCTACCAAGTGTCTGAATTTAATTGGCGCTAGCATGTGTGGTATTGTCTATTGAATTCACAAATGGTCCCATGTAAATCACGCATTTGAACAAACATCTATTAATGTTTCTATGGAAACCGTTCATTTCGAGTTGGTCACAGGTAATGCGTATACGTTGTCTTTGGCATATTGGTCACATTGAGAGGTAAAAGATCCAAAATGCCAACAAACTATCGCTTAGACCTCGGCCTTTATGGTTTTTAGCTCGACTATTCATATAATAGAGAGCTATTCCGGTCAACAATTCGTCGGCGTTGGCGTTGTCGTCGGAGTTAGCAAAAGTTCGCCCGGGGCATAACTTAAAAACTGATGGATATTTTTTTTTATAATTCTTCATAATTTAAAATACAACTGTTAAACTCAATGAAGCGCAATGCAAAGGAACAATAACTCTATTCACCGAATTACAGAGTTATTGCCCTTTGTTACTCTTTCTTTTCCAGAGCATAACTTGAAAACTATTGTTTGGAATTTTATGAAACTTCATATAATAATAAACCTCAAAGAGAGGAACTCTAAAATTACTTTATTACAGAGTTAATTTGTGATAAGAAGAAATAAAAAGGACATGTATTATTTAGGAACTGTAACTCCATCTTTTACAATATGCCCACGCCTTTACCCATGTATCCACAGTGATATCCTACCCATTTAAAAATTGCTCTAAGAATAGTCGAGTATGCTGTCCTCTGACAGTTCTTGTTATACATTTATACATATAAACTTATTTGAATACTCATGAAGATTAATGAGCACCTTATAAGTCAATGTAATTTGTATCGAAACGTGTTAAAGGCAAGCTCTAATAAGGCCTAAACGCTCCCTGTCATTTGACTCTTTAGTAGATACCAATATGTTAAAATTGTTTGCTGCATGTGAATTACCAATGTTTCCAAGAAAATAACTCATATGAATTATGCTTAAGAGTTCACATGCCAACCGTGTCTTTAGAGTTACCAACAGGTGTGTACAATGTTTCTTATTAACTGTTATTTTGGGAGATTAACTTTTAAAACTGAACCAATTTACGGCAGAGAAAATTGCCTATTAGTCAATGTACAATTTTGCTAATAAGTGTATTGCATATTTTAACCCTTTCACTGCCAGGAAGGCTTTGCACATGTGCAATATTTTGTCTACTTCCGTTAACGACTTAACACACTCCCTCGACCTTTGGTAAAACAAGTGGCCGAGTGTCAAACAGCTTGGATCAGGATGAGACGCCAAGTTACTCGGCGTCTCATCTGGATCAAAGCTGTTTTCATTATGACACATGGTTCGGGGGATATAGGCAGTGAATGGGATAAAAGTCTGCTCTACGTTTCTAGCCTAACCCTTTTCCTGCTGGACGCGACCAAAATATAAAGTAAAAACAGCTTAGATGAACTCGGTGTCTGATCTGGATCCAAGCTTTTTGACATTCGGCAACCCTTTAAAACAACTTTTACGCAATAAATACACGTTAACAAATGTAGTTGACGAGAGTGTTAGCAGACATTAATTTTGTCTTTGCAGAAGGGTAGGGGTTCAGGTCATAATCGAGTGCATTTGTACGAAAACCAATATTTTTGGACGTTGAAAAACAGTGAAGACCCAGACCCGCCGCAACTTCGATACGGTGGAAAGTGTGGCTTACTATTATTCCGAATTTTAGTATTCTTTGGGGGTTAATAACTGGATACTAACTAGTTGGCTATAGTTCACAAATTTTAATAATCACAACACATTAATCTAAAATCTAGTCATTTGTATTTCACTCTACTGCCAACTTTCCCTCCAAACTTCATGTAAACTTACCGCTCCTACTTTTGAACAGAATAAAATCCCAATTCATGATTCTATGCTGTCTTATACTAAAACTTCAACTTCTGAACCCTCGTTCCTGGCTCTCAAAGAGTCCAAATATCTCAAAAAAACTCTGCCACAAAGGTAACACCACATTATATACCACGCTTCTTAGACAAAGGCTGCTGGGTAACTTAGCCAGAAGAACCAAAGCCTAGTCCACAAAATATGGTGGTTAGCATTGCCCATAGTGCTGAACAGTTAATGAAAACAAACCCAAGATTTATGGCGCATGTCGATGACAGAGTTAGCTTTTCTAAAATAACTAGACTACCCCCTACTGGTCAATCAATCTGCTCTGACCAACATTACCCTTGGTCTCGTAGACATCCCAAGAATATGTGGGTACAAAGTAGCAGAAGCCCCTATCTTAATAAAACATCAACATTATGTTTACCATTCATGCGACCATTCTGTTATGTACGACTCAAAACAGATTAGATCCTGGCCCGGCTTTCACTAAACATCTCGAGCTGAGTTCGTGCTCAAACTCAAAATTTCGACTTAAAGACATACGCACGCAATTAAAAATCTTAGAAAAACTAAATTTATTGCATGCTTATTAAGTGTATTTATTAGACTAGACTGCTTTCCTACAAATACTAAATGACCAAAATTTTAGCTCAAAATGTATTCCTACACTTTATGGGATGTGATTAAAATAAGTGCATATTCTGATCCAAACTCTCATCTAGAAGCCTCTGATAAGATTTTACACTTTTTTCCCAAAATACTGATATACTCTGTTATCTGCCTGCAATGCGTTAAAAATGATATAAATAGAAAATAAATAGTTGCCAACACATGCAAGGTGTATCTTGGGTGATTCTGTGACAGTTTCACCATGATGGAACACTGTACAATGATTATATTAAATGCTAGAAACTTAATTTTCATTTTATTTCTACAAATTATACGGGGAAACGAACTAAGAGGGTATACCTTCCGTTTGGTATATATTTTGAAAACGAGCACGGTGCAAGCCGCTTTTTGTTATATTTTCTGATATAATATGGCATCCACTTAAAAAGTCTAAAGTTTGAAGATGTGTTTTAACCCTTATCGAGCTAATCACGACCGTAGCAATAATAGCAAACAGCTTTTATCCGGGTCAGACACCGAGTAACTCGACGTCAGATCCGCTCCCAAGTTGTTTGACACTCTGAAATAGTTCACCAAATTTTGAAGAGAATGTAACGAGGTTTAAATCCAGGAGGCGAGACTTTTAGCAATAATACCAGGGACCGTATTCATAAAACTCATAAGAAAAATCTCAAACTTAAGTGAAAAATTCAAATGCATATTTCCAATCTATTTTCAATTATACTTCAATGAAACTCTGCATGCTTATGAAAAACAACGTTTTTTAGACACTCAACGTTATACAATACAGTGATAGCTGGTGGTTAACCCTTTCGGCGCCAAATTTTAAACTGTCGTCTGCGACAAGTTTTGGATCAAATATTTTAACGAAATGAGTAAAAGCAATAATTAAATAAACGTTGGCTTTTCTGAAACCCTAATATTCGAATAAAGTTTTGTCGAAAAAAGTGAAGTCCCTTCTAGGGCGGCGTCTGATCTGAGACTTCACTTTTTTGCAATGTCGACTTAAGTCGCCTATGGCGGTGAAAGGGTTAAATCGGACACGCTGGTCTCCTACAAATATTCCTGATAAACGAGACTTTCGAATTAACGAAAACATACCTTTAAATACTTTTGAAAATATACATTTAATTTTGAAGTAAGATTTCAATTGATATAGTGTGTTACAAACACTGAAGCACCTGATCAGAGGGCTCGTGCAGGAGCCCTTTTGCCTGGGTATACACTGTGAGCATATGAACTATGCAACCAAAAACATTTCCGGATGGCGAGGTTTCCGGCTTTACGTATTCCGGATTAACGAGACTATCACTGTATTCGAAGAAAAACAGAAAATATCATTATTAATTTTTTGCATTGCGTTTAGTTTGCATTTGCGTTTAACTCGTTCATCGCCATAGGGACTTAAATCACCATTGTAACCAGTGCAGTCCCAGATCAGACACCGCCTTAGAAGGCGGCTTCTGATCAGGCACTCCACTTTTTTGCAACAAAATTGACTCCGTTAAGGTTCTGGAAAAGCCAAAGTTTACTTAATTATTTCTGTTATTAATTTCGCTTGAAAAAATTGATCTAAATCGTGCTACAACCGAGACTCTTAGACTTGACGGTAAAAGGGTTAAGCTGTAAAGAATAGCGTACCTCCCACTGTAAGAGTTCTGGACTTGTATTCACCACGTGTTTAACCCTTTCTCAGACTCGAGACTTAGGAATGGATCCCGATTCCCATTAACCATTATGGTAGAAGCTGTGAGCTATCCGAGTACGGGCTTGAGAATTCAATGACTGATGTAATGTAACTAACATGTAAAACAAACTGACGTCTGTCGGATTTGTAGCCCGCAGAAATTGTGAGAGTAGAAATTGCTACAATGTTTTACACACTTTATTGGAGTGTCAAACAGCGTAGACCCGATCAGACAGCTCCTGAAGTCAGGGTCTACAATATTTGCTGATTAGATATGTGAGTCTACCTAGTCTACAGATGAACATAATTTTCTTATTTGCATGCATTATAAAAGAAATAAAACATAATATTCTCTAAGTCATTTCAGTGTTAACATGAATATTCATTAAGGAAATAAACTGCAATTGCATTCCGAATAAAGACCGTTCTGCACTAGTACGGTATTTAATCCAGTCTCATAGGACGGTGTTCCATGTCAAGTTGAGATTCGTAAAGTTGCAACATGGCTAATTCCTAATAAATTATCGGATAATATCCTATGAAAGTAATTATAACGCCAGCTTATCTAATTCTAACACAATGTTTAGATTTTACCGGAGAAAGGAATTGAAATGAATAATTGCTATATATCTAAACAAATCTTTATAAGATGAAAACAGTTTCTACAAAATTCCAGTAACTATTGTCTACCTTTCTATTTTTATGCCCCCACCACTAAAGAGGGGGGTGCATATTGTTTTTGCTCTGTCTGTTTGAGGCGGGTGGTGTGTGTTTGTTTGTTTGTGTCCACTTTTAACATTGGCCATAACTTTTGAAATAATACAGATAGAGACTTCATATTTGGCATGCATATGTATTTCATGAAGCC
>JAULCE010668819.1:0-15759 GCA_032359355.1 Macoma nasuta | reverse complement strand
TATTCAATTTTCAAAACTAAAAGTGTTGAAATTCATGATCTCGAAGGACCAGAAAGTATAACAACACTGAGAATGAACCGTGACATTCAATCACCCAATTGTACACACATAAAAAAAATTATACTCCAAAACATATACTTTTAATAAACGACTTTAGGTGGGTAGCGAAACGACATTAACGACTTTAGGGTAGGTAGCGAAACGACTAGCGAATAACAAAACTGTCGGGGTAGCGAAACGTCCGTAAATCTTACGTAGTACGTGACGCAATGGGTCAGAAGTAACATTATACTACAGTGTGTCTTAAGTAGGATATGGGTCTTTAGTAGAATTATGACGTAATGCATACACCGCAATGGGTCATGTATTATATGATGTAATGAATTTAAAGTAGCATATGGCGTTATGGGTCTTGATTAGTATATGAAGTAATGGGTCTAAGGTAGCATATAACGCGATGTGCCTTTAGACGTGTATTACGTAATTGATGTAAAGTAGCATATAACGTTAAGAATCTAAAGTACCATTTGACAGAATGGGTCTAAAGGAGAATATGACGTAATGTGTCCTAATTATTACATAATGGGTCTTAAGAACCATATACAACACATGGTCAAAAGTAGTATGTAATTGGTCTTAAGCCTAGTAGCATATGTCTTGATCGGTTAATATCCACAGTGCACATTCTACTTTATCACATAAGTTGGCTTCTAGGGGTGACATAAATCAGTGACAAAAATATATGTTTCATAAATCAAACTTGAAACCGGTCGATAAACAGGCTCAAACGCCTAGTGAGGTACCATCTGCTTACGTTGCGTATGACGTCGTTGTATTTAGAGCGTTCTTATTCCCGCTTTTTACGACAAAACCCTACACGGAGGACGTTTAGTCTAGTGTGTATAACTGAAATTTTCGAAAATTCCTCTTTATGTGATAAATAGAATCTAACATTCGTGTTTATTCAATATCATTTTTATGAAACTCGTTGACAAAAACCATATGACGTTCGCGAATGCTCGTGTCATATGTTTTTTAGCAGAGACATATAAGAACACGAGATTTGCATCGTGTTCTTATATGTCTCTGTTTTTAGTCAACTCGTTTCATAAAAATGATATGTAATAAACAATCATGTAAGATCCTCTATTTCTACCATAATGCTCGACGCCTAGTCAAGGAGACATTTTGTCAAATTCGTTGTTGTTTTTTCTTCATTTTTCTTTACAATTTCACATTCTCCAAATACACATGGCAAGATCAGTCACACTTGTCATCAATACTCATTTTTATGTGACTTGTTGCATGTGTAACACGTTAAGTGTCACATATAAGCACGCTATAAAGTATAACTTACGGTCTCAGACTAAACGCACGTGCTTGTATACACCGGGAACCGTATTTATAACATTGTTGGACCTCATTTTGAGACTCAAACTCAGAATTAGCATGACGTCCTGAGTCTTATTTTTACACCCAGCAGCGCTCGCGAATATTTTTCCTGGACTTTCACATTCATAGACAGAATGGCAAGGCGGTGTATTCCAGTTCTAATCTTAGCTACACGACTGATCTCAGACCCGTTTGGTTGTTTTTTTAACTTCTAATTCGCTGATCTAAGTTAGAAACCAAACACTGCGTTTGAGACTACTGTTTCGAGCCTGGGCAAATGGTGGTGGATTTCTCCGATGAAAGAACTCTTGTAGTCTATATCCGAGTGAGTTCGGCACGTTCACAACACACTAATATTGTACACTTCACAATGTTTATGCCTCTATGCTTCCATTATACCCATTTGCTGGTGTAACCCCATTTCCGTTTGCCTCCTGTGACGATCCATCGTAAAGCTCGTGTGGCACAGTTCCGTTTCCCTTTTCAGGATCCGCGTTGTCGTAGGCCAAATTTCTATGGCTGATAGGTTCTGGCCCTTCTCCAGTTATGTCCACCTTTTCCGAGCGGCTGAAAATACGCACCATATTGTCAGAGACCAACAGACCAAAACGTAACACATAATACACACTGACATAGCAAAAAAGATTGCTGAAATATCTAATTGTATAAATTTTATAACATAAAATTTATACAATGGATGAACTTGTTTTCGACTGTTTTCCAGTCGACGGAGGCGGCCTTGTAAAAGAATAATTATACACATGTAGTTTGGTTCCCAAACGTCGGTATTCTTTGTCGAGGACAAGACTAGCTATTTAGGCGGCCTCAATCGGCTGGGAAATAAGTCGGAACTAAGTACACTTAATACAGGTTACATACGGTAACGAGAAACACAATGATTCCGGTGTAAAGGCATAGTTTAAGGAGTGGTGCTTATCATTTGACACTAATTCCCAGTGCCCTATCCCCATAATCCTTTCAGGAGAGGCGGTCCCTAGAATTTGATAGGTCAAAACAGTATGTATTGTCCACTCTAAGATAATATTGGCTGTGAAATGTTAACTCCACTTATGAATATATGTTCACAGCCAGCATTATCTTATGTGTGCCTCATGATCTGGTTCTACAATGTTTGCAGTGCTGTAATGACCATTTTACCCATATGTAACCTCAACTGGTGGTCAGTTCATTCTTACCCTCTTCTTCCATGGTGTATAAAGATACCAATAATAGCTGCTAGTACCACAAGACCAGCGATAGCGGCCACAACAATGACTGGAAAATAAAGTAAGCATGTTAAACACTTTCGTCTCCCTTTAACCCTTTACTTTATATGCACGCATGTTTACACGCTTTACAAACAATGTAGACTCGGATCAGACAACTTTTGAAGAAGTCTGATCAAAGTATGCACTCTTTGCCAGTTGGGTCAAAGTTTATCACGGCTGTCGGGGACAATAATTGATTTAGAAATAGCCGCCATGTCAATGACTCGAACATAGGGTACGAATTAATTTGGTTTATTCGGTTATGCTTAGATCAACCACCGGCTCGGCTGCCGTTAACTATGGACCACAAGGAAAATGTCATTTTTGAATAGAATTGAAAGCATTGTAGGAAATGGAGCATTTGCTCGTTACGAGCAATGTTTTCCTTCAATGTTTTCAATAGTCATCAATTACAGAGGCGCTAAAAGGCGCTGTGGAGGAAAGGGTTAAACGACAACGATCATGAATAATCTGGATATCTAAGCGCAAGTATGTTAGGAAGAATCTGTGAGATGAGTGGTCACTAATTATTCAATATAATTAGTTCTTTAATCTTGACGGTATTAAAAGATTAAAGACATGATAATAAATTTGTATCTGAATGAATACAAATATATTACAAACAATGAAGACATAAAAAAGCAATATATTCAGAACATGGTCTACACTATTTGGAGCTCATAAGTATCATATAAACATCGACAAATAATAAAAAACAAATTTTTGACTGTTTTTAAAAAGGACATGTGTTGAGCATAAAAACTAATAAGTGGGTATGTTTTGACCTGAAGAGTGGGTACGTTTTGACTTTGGTACGATTTGACCAGATCCCGACCACGAAACCTTTTAATTGTAAGTTATAGTTCATATAATGAAAAATAACCAAATTTATTACAATCGAAGCTCAGTAATAAGTTTGGTTATTGACGTTATGTGAGCTGTAACCGACCTATAGTTAACCCTGCCCACTACTCTTTAAAGTCACGTGATCGGAAAAAATAATTCATCCCCGAAAAGCAAGGCCGTATACAGCGCGCCCATTGGCTGCTTGAAATGCACTTAGTGCCAGACACAGGTAATATATCTGCCATGTGCACCTTTTTCATCATTTCGAGATAATAAAACGACGGAAACAATATATTTCTTCTTGCTTAACAACGACGACACTTTTTTGGAGAACTGGTTGCAGCTTATATGGATCAGACGTTGTCACAGCTGTTGGCAATTAATACGTTATTTCTTCACCAAATCCTATAATATGACCATTTATTCGAATCGTCCTGACGAGACAATTCAAATGGGTCGTCACACTATAGGATTTTGTAAAAGAAAAACAAAATTAAGTCCTGTATGATTTCCTTCGATTCGGAATGGTCTCTGTCAGCAAAACGTGTTGTGATTTTACGGCATGTTTTGTCGCCTTCCAGACAGTGGGTGGGGTTTGCCATCAGCGCGCGCCAAGTCTGTTGACCTAGTTATAATATTAAGTCGGAGGTGATCTTATATGTAACTTATTCGAGCAAAAATTTGAAAATTTCCGGACGATGATTGGCTTAGAAACTAGGGTGAACTATAAATCACTTGAAGCGAATGAATTATAAACCGGGTATTCGGTTCCGATTCCTTACAAATTCCATTCCGAATCCAGTTTCAATTTAATTAGTATCGGTACTGTAATAAAGTTTTAACCCTTTCCTCACCGTAGTTGTTTAATAACACCATTGTAATGGTTAGTCAAAGATCAGCCGAAACGGCATCTGATCTGGGACGTGTCACTACTTAGCCTCATGATAGAAGCACCGGCAAGCCAATTTTTTAATATCGATATTTATTTTCAGTTTTATATTAAGTCTTAAACATGTCGCAGGTATAATTTGACGTCAATTATAGGGATGCATATTGTTCAGCCAGTTCAGATGCAGTTAATCCACGATCTATATTAAGGGTTCGTCTTCCTGAATTTCAAGCCATAAAGTAGCTTGGTGGAATAGCAAAACTGAATAAATGAAAAAGAGAAAACAAATCATATATTTCCATTCCCCCTTTGAAAAAGACCCACAGCTCCAAAGACCTAACTCTAATTATGCCTAATTATTTAATGAGGGTGTAAAACAATAGACTATCTTATGGCCATTCAATCATAATATCCACTGAGTTTTGCAACGCTGTAATATCGCCTAATTGCAGCCAGGTCTACAATGTTTAAGAATATCTTTCCGTAACGTATTGGAATTTCGAATGACCTGTGACATGTTTGTTTACATTCCACAGGTGGTTCAAAATGGCCGACTTGGCAAAAATTGAAGACCATATACCTCGCTGCAACTAGGTGATACTTCAGCATTGAAATACTCTTTGGATATTGTGATAGAATGGCCGTGAGATAGTCTATTGTTTTGCCCCCTCATTAAATAAGTAGTCTTAATTACAGCTCATGCTTAGGAATGTCAGTTCATTTTTCAAAGGGGAGATGCAAATATGATTTGTTTTCTTAGTTTCTTTTTCTCTGTTTAGCTGTTCTACCAAGCTCCATTTGTGACTTAAATCCTCAAAGACAAACGTTATGAACCCTTAACATTATCCATATATATGTTATAATATTTTGAAGATTATACTTTGTTTCATTAACCATATTTGCAAAATTAAGCTTGAAAATTACTTGAACTTTGAGATACATGTGCTTCTCAGATACTTACTGTATGTTTTATTATCCATGTCAAACATGCCTGCCTTGAAGTTCTCTCCAAAAGAAACGTTGATGTCTTTTCCACTTGTCGTCATGTCCCTGGTACCATCGTCGTCGACAACTGATCCAGTAGTGGTTTCTGGAATATGCGCAAATGCACGCTTAGTTGGTCTAGGTGAAGATATTGATTGAACAGCGGGTGGGTGGCTGTCCTGAACTCGACTCTCTACTCTGTCAATAGAGTCTCTTGCAACTATATCTGGCAGGAACCTTACTGTGGTCGGTAATGCTGTCGTTGTTGTAGTGGTTAGTGATGTGGTTGTCTTTTTTAACGGAATTGTTGATATAGATGAAACAGTTTTCTGTGTTGTCGTCAATGGCACTGTTGGTGGCGCTCTGGACAATGCGGCCTTGCTGCTTTCATCCGAAGTTACTGACAAGACACTATCCAAGTTTGTCATTAGAGTGGAGTCGTGCGTATCCATTACAGAATAGTCGCTTTCTACAGGTTTAGCCTCGACTGGTTTAACTTCGCTTTCTAATATATTATCCGTCACAATGGTTACAGTGCTTCCATCTTGTACCAATATTGGTGCTATTGGTACATCTGCAGGTGTTGCGGTTTCACTTTTAATGACACCTGTATCTTCAAGCTCAATCATGGTAGTTGGGAATATTACAGTTGACGGTAGTGTTGATTCTATTATGGTTTCTAGCTTGACGATTGTTTTGGAAATATGTTGTGATTCAGTGGCAACAAGAGCATTGTCTAAATAACTTCCTCGGCCAATTATCCTATCAAATGGGTCAGTGGCTGGTGGAGAAGTTGGTGACATTGTTTTTGCTGTATTTGACTTTGAATCATCGACGGTCATATCCTGACTAGACGATGGATATGAAGAAACAATGTCATCCCGATTTTGGTTTATAATTTCCTCCATGCCAGCTGTAGCATGGTGTCGTTTAATATCAGTTGTATTTGAAACAGATTTCACACTGTTAGTTGTATTTTCCTTATCCATTTCGGTGTCGTTTCTAAAGACTGCGGGGCTGTTGTTAATTGCCATGTTTGAAGCTAACTGAGTTTTTACTTCGTAAGCATCTGATGCCATTTCTTCTCCTATTGATTTTTCCGACTGCGAATTCTTGTTAATGTACATGTTTATGTCTGCAATATCATTGTACTTTGGTGAAGAAAGAATATCCCCAATGCCTGATCTTAGGATCGAATGATCGATGTTAATTTCTCCAGTAGGACTATTTTCAGTATTGGCAATTGATCCTTCAACAGTTGTAGTGATATGAGAATCTGTGGTTTTCTTAATGGTGTCAGGAGATGTCATGTTTGAAGTATCATCTAAGTATGATTTGAGACTTTGATATGGGTCTGAAGTAGTAGTGTCGTTATTTTTGACAGTGTGTTCTTGAATCTGATTTGTAGTTGCTGTATCTTTTATCTGAGCATCGCTATCTGTTTTGTCACTTACTGGAATTAGAGTATCTGAACTGTTAAAATAAGACATATTAGTTTTGTCCGAAACGATGCCTGATTCTGAATAATTTGTTTGGTCAGTTAAATCATTAATGTCCGTTATGTTGTTATGACTTGAACCTTCTAATAAAGTAGGGTTATCTTGAAGTGTGTCTCCCATTGTATTGTCATATGAGCTGATACCATTATACAGGGTGGGATCTTGGCGTAAACTTGCCATGGTTGTTTCACCGCCCCCGATATGTGGCCCACTGCTGTCCTGATAAGTTTTCGCCAAAGTGGTATTTCTGAATGTTTCAACTGCCTGGTTTTCAATTGTATTAGGATATAAATCCATGTAAACGTCGTTTGAATTTCCTTGATATTCATTTTTCGGCACTGATATATTCGCGTTATTGATTACCATGTCACTGTTATAACTTTGATAACTTGTCGACAGAATGTCATTAGTATCCGTTCCGGATGCTTCCTTATTGTAACGATGCGATATTGTTGTTGGTATATTATTGGTTTTAACATCGGGGGCATTGGTAAATGAATATGTATCAAGCGCAATGTTGTCTACAATTCCTTCACTAACAGTTGTTGTGATATCGTCTGGTTTGTTAGTCACTGAAAAAGCATTCTGTTCCATTGAGGTAGTGATGTTTTCTTGCGAAGAAGAATATATTTCTGTGGTCTGTATACCTAAGTCATTAATGTTGTTATAAGAACCCCTCTTAAAGGATGTTGCGTCCTCTTGGTTTGGTGCTGAGAAAGTAGTTTCACTGTTACTATACATGTTTGAATCATGAGATGAATTTGCCTCTGTGGTATCAGTGATTCCTACAGCTTGCACAGTGTTATCCAGATAAGGTTTTCGGTTTTCTGAGCGTATAGTATTGCGGAATATTTCACCTTCCTGGCTTGGGCTTTCTTTGAGGTATGTGTCCGTGTAAACGTCGCTTGACATTTGAAGATATTCATTTTTCAGCATAGAATCAGTTGTGTAGCTGCTTACTATTTCTTTGTTATAGCTTGGATAGATTGTCGTCAAAAGTTTAATAGGATTAAAGCTGGACGCTGCTTTATTGTAACTGTACGGAGTTGTCGTTTGAACATCATTGGTATTAACGTGAGATGCATTAACGGGAAGATATGGAGCAAATGCATAGTCATCGAACGTGTCTTCATTTTCAACTGTAATATTAATTTCTGATTTGTTAGTCATCGAAAAGGCATTCTTTAGCACTGAGATGCTGGTGTTTTCTTGAGCAGGAGAATATACGTTTGTTACTGTTGTATCTAAACTATTTATACTGTTATAGGAATCCATTTGAAGGGCTGCTTCATCCTGCTGACCGGTTGCCGAGACAGTGGTATCACGGTTACCAAAGTTTTCATTCCTCCATTTAGAGTCAGTCCAGGGTTGGATACTTGCCATTCCACTTGGACTATCAGTGAATGATGCGTCTGTGAATGATCCTTGAGAAGCAGTAGTCATTTTAGTTCTCGTTGTACTTGGTAGCTCTTGCGCTGAAACAGAACATAGAGACTTTTATTTTACAAGTACATGACAATTGTGTCAATCAGTTCATTCATAAGTTAGGTAACCTTGTCAAAACCGGGTTTTGGAATTTATCTGATAGTCGTATAGAAAAGAAACAGCAAACTTCTGATTCTGAGTCCGATTTTACAAAACTTCTCTATCCATAGTGCCAAGTTCATATTAGGTGGCCACATAACTTTTCCACTGTACTATGAGTAGAAAAAAATCCTTGATAACAAATGCAAACGTGCTCAAGACGAAGTTCAGGTTTAAAGTCTTGTGAGATAGTGGCCTTGTGCGATCGCGGAGTAAGATTGGTAGGTTAACATTGTAGGAAAATGATAAGAAGAATCTGAGAAGGGTCACTTTATTGAGGCTATGCTGTTTGCTTTTGCATCATAAACGGGCTACTTGGTCAAGATGGGTTTAGATGAAAACATGAAAAGGTCAACAAGAGCGCCGCCGCTGTATGAACCTTATCCTAAAGACAATTTAAACAGCGTAGACCTTAACCGCTGGGATGCTGAAAATATTGCATCGGCTTATAGCATACACTGGTCGGAGTATTGGATGACAGGATACAAATGACTCTGTAGGTAAAAAGAAGTAAAAGTTAAGTCTCTGATCGGACGTCCAATCAGAGACAATGTGGCTTGTCTTGGTATACACTCAAAGCAAAGTTAGAAAGTGTACAGTGGCGCTGATATGTACATGTACATTGTACAGCACCGAAACAGACTTGCGGTAATTATATTCATTAAAATCGGACCATGACATGCTCATTTTAATCGCAAGTTCATTATCCTTACCCGTATAAAACACTGACCTTAAGATAATGTTCACTACATATTGATGCAGTATATTCTTTCAGATTTTTGTCGGGGAAAGTAAAGCTATATTTGTTGTCATGACTTAGCAAACATATGTCAAAAGTGTTCATATGTCTGTTTCATTGTCATATTTGGCGTTTAGAAAGAACCTAGTTGTATGGAATTCACTGTATCTGTATATGAGAGGGTGTAATACTCACATTACAAACTTTAAAAAGTTGATTTTGAAAGTTTAATATGTACATGTTATACGTACCAGCAGAATTGGTCTTCATGAGTGTTGTGAAATTAGCATCAGGTGGAAAAGCATTAGTTTCTGGAACGCTTGTATTCGATTTGGGCCCATACGATATTGTGTTACTGGATATATCAAATGTAGCGCTGGTTTCTCTCAAGATTGGATTATTAGTTTGATATTGTATAGCCGGCTGTGTCGATCTCGTGTGTGGTGTCTGATCCAGTGCCTCTGTTCCATTATTTGCAGGTCCAGGAAAGGTGTCGGCGCTAGTTGTTGTAATTTCATATAATTGACCCGTCGTAAGATATGTTCTGCCTGTGGTTGGGAATGGTAGTTCGTTATTGATAGCATGTAGCCGTGCTGTTGTTCGCCTTCGATATACTGTATTTTCTAAAGCGTCTATTGTGTTATTAAATGTATCATGTATCTTGTTCATTGAATATGGTTGTGGATTTATTCTCATGCTGTCATTTTCATGATTTTCTATTTTATCGGTGAAAGTGTCCAGGGCCCCAGCTTCTTTAACTTTAACGGCGTTGCTTATGTCGTTATCGGTTTTATCTTTAACAATGTTGTTTATGTCAAAATAACTATCTGTTGCGAGGCCAGATAATTTATTGGCAAATGATTGCGATTGCTCGGTTGTAGCAATAAGGTATTCTTGTTTATTTGCATATGTAGTATCAGGTATTGTATCATCAACTCGAGTTGTTGAATTCAGTTGAGGATAGCCTCCTAAAGAGTCATATATATTTGCTGGAATTTCGTTAGTAAAGCTTTCACCAGCATCTGAACCTCTAATTGTTGTATTTGCAGCATTTTTATTTCCATCAGAGTAGTTATGGCTATCTGTAGTTTGTAGACTTTGTGCATTGCTAAGAACGGACTTTTCTGTTGTGGCTTCTGGGGTTGTAACAACATTCATCATGCTATTTGTGGTAACAGTAGACTCGTCAAAATAGTTAGCAAACCCTGGCTGAGGGTATATTTCAGTTGAAGCCGCGTCATACTTATTTGTGGTCATTTCTTTATTAAGTCTTATGTCATCAGCGCTGGCATCACTTTCGTCGAAGTTTCCACTGGCATTGTTTCTATCAAAGAGACTGGCGCCCGTAATACCATTTTCTCCAGTAAAAGGCGCTGATTGTTCTGCAATACTCCCTTTGTTTGTATGACTACTCACGACATTATCTATGTTATGTGGAGTATTTTTGAATTGATGTGGTACATCTGGTTGCCGATCATTTCTTAACAAATCATTTACACGTGTAGTTATATCATTAGTAAATGAGCCTGAAATTCCGGATTTTATATTTACATCTGTGTATCTACTATTAAGGAAACTTTCTGTAGTCTTCAGACCTCGTTCGTCATAATTTGATTTTAATTTCATTGTAGAGCGCTCCTGATTGGTTGGTGCATCATTTAGACTGATGTTTATTTGGTTATGAGTGTTTTCAAACTGATTTAGTAAATCGCTTTGACCTCCGATGGAATAATTTGTAAACATTGTGCTTTTTAAACTGGTGAATCCTCTATCAGAGGATGTTTGGTTGTTAGTTGACATATATCCTACGCCGTTTTTATCAAAAGAACTATACATATCTGTGTTTGGTAGAACTGACTCGACATAAGTATCTGCATTTTGCATTGTACTTGGGTCATTGTTAAAAGTTGGCTGTTCTGTAATGTAATTCGTTAAATCTGGTTGCATCCCCAAGTCAGTGGTAAAGGTGTTTGTTTCCTTATGAAAGCTACCGTCAAGAAAGCTTTTGGCGCTATTTGTTACATCGATGACTGAATTTATAACGTCAGTGGCTGCATGATTTGCATTTTTTGGATGGGCAACAGTCTCGCCCGTAACCTTGTCAGTTGTTGCGAGCCAGTTAGAGTAGTTGTTGGATGTGTTGTTTGTTGACCTATAATCATTACTGAAGGTGTCATTACGTATGTCCCCCTCCATATTATCATACGTGTTGGTGGACCAACCGCTGCTTCTGTTAACAGACGATTGACTACTTGATGATATGTTTTGTATGACATCGGGTCTGAAAAATTCCTTGTTATTCATTGTCGTCTGGGTTACCGAATTAATCCCGGTTGTTCCGTGGTCAGTCAATGTTGTTAGTTTTCCAGAATAACCATCCACAAACGCGTAGTTATTCGTGGTAATGTCTCTTCCATAAGTTTCATAAGACTGCGACTGTGTCGTCATCTCTTTACCAGCGGATTGATATGTATCTGTAGTTGTAAAGTGTTGTGAACTTGAAGCAGCACTGTTGCTTACTAAATCAAAACCAAATATGTTTGTCGTGGTGTCTTTGATAGGAGGGCCATCAGTCAGACCGTATATGTTTGTAGTCATGTCGCCTCTTGTAAGCCCATCAACGATATGTGTGTCTGTTGTCAGCGCTTTACCTGAATTTCTGTTCACTAACGTTGACATATCTTTCATGTGTGTGTTGCTTCCAAATGCATTTGTTACAGTTGTCGTCTCTAACAAAGTAGCACTTTGACTTTCTATTCTCTCTGAAACAACTGAGATGCCAACTGTTTCCATAGCTTTAGGTGGTTTAAAAAAGTCCGATGTGACGTTGACATTGTTTTCAAAAATGTTTGCCTGGAGTGAATCAATGTGCTGGTATTGCTTTGCCGATTTGTCACTTCCATGCAGCAATACGGTTCCAGTAATTAGATCTGTAATCGGGGAATTTGAAATGGTAACATTTGAATCATTTGGTGTGGATGTGAGAGTGTCGTTAAAAGTTGTGTTCACAGCAAAATTATCTTGTACATAATGCATAGCCGATATACTCGCTGATGAGTCATTTTCAGATGAAGTTAAAATAATAGTTGCTGCAGTTCCAGCCGAATTTTCTGTGGATAGATTGGTAAATTTAGGTATAGATGCTAACTCAGTGGCTGCATTAGAATTACTCTGAACGATAATGGACTCTGTATACACTTTTGCAGTATTTGATACGGTTACTGATTCTGCAGATGAAGTATTATATGGAGATCTAAATGGCACATGCTCTACAGGCACCTTTAAATTGCTGGAGGGTACTGGTATTGAATCTGCAGATGAACCTGTCGATGGTGTATGCGCTGCTGGTTCAGATGTGTTGTATGTAGAATTTGTTGGCGTTGAAAATGTACTAGACTCTGTACCGAGGAAATCCCGTGAATTTGCTGTCGAAATATAAAGTGACGAAGGTGTTGTTTCAGCAGATTTTGTCTCGTTGGTTGGATCAAAAGGTAATGCTGCCTTAGATATTGTGTTTTTTCCTAATGATTCAGTTTGCGTTTTTGAACTCGAAACTTCTGAAGTATTATATGTTGAAGGCCTAGATGTAGTAGCGTCAGTAACATCAGCAGAAATTGAAGATGTGATTTCGCTGATGCTTTGAGAAATAACGGTGGGTATATCTGGTCGAGACGTGGCAACAGATGGTCCGTTACAGGTTAAAGTCACATTGGCCTCAGGCGCTGAAAGAATAAGAACCAGTGTTCACTTTCACAAAACTTCTAAAACTGAATACTTGCTAAACATCAAATTTAGGTTTCGATCTTGATTATAACTCCACTACTCTAAACGTTTGCCTGCCAGTGAACAAACACCTGCTAAAATTAGTGCAGTGACATTAAAACAAAAAGAAAGATCAAATTTTGCTGAGAAGGTTAGTCAATGCAGGCTGGAGCATTGAAAACAGTGTAGTGTATGGTGTTCGAGGCATTAATTCTTAGAAACCACATTATGCGATTTATAAATCGCATGGTTTATAAAGCGCACCATGTGGAAGTTGATAGATTTGAACCGCGTAATGCCAGGTACTCTCTTTGAATATGATTAGTGTCCGTACTGTATCTGATTCATGTGTGCACAACTGTTTAACACCATCGCTAAAATATATAGACATTTTAAGGGAAATCTGACCAGGCCCTCGCATGTCTGTCAATCACAGTATATCTCAGCAAAATGTAAGAAAAAATAAAGTTATAAATTGTTCGTACTCTTGTCCAAAAACGTCGAGCATTTGGCTTTTATCACCGAAAAAAAGGAAAATTTCATATAAGTATTGCATCCATTTTAAATTCAATTATGCTAAGCATACATGATTTAAACCTCTACTCCACTGCTCACGGCTGTAATAATAATTGCAACCAGTATGGGTCCAGATCAGACAGCGTATTCGGATGAAACCTTTAAGCACTCAATTATAATATGTTCTCCAAGATAGAAGAAATCGGACAAGGTTAAAAATGGAAAAGAAAATATTGAGCAGACGACAATTTTAACGGCGTTGTACGCAAGGTATAATTTCAATACAGTCACGGACTTGCATAGTCTATGTAAGTCCGTGATACAGTCAACACTCGTTTAAAGCATGAACACGACTTAACAATCCCTTGCCCTTAGATATATAGACATCATTTACATCTTGAGCAGTGTGGATGAGTCTAAAAGCACATGAGGTAATGGATTAACCCCTTACCCCGAACCATAGGTGCCCTTCGATTCCTTACGCACGTATAACGCAATGAACCATGGTCCTACCACTTTCCGAATCGAAGGGTGAATGATAGATGTAGTGACGTCATTTTTAGCTCACCTGAGTATACTCAGGTGAGCTTTTGTGATCGGTCTCCGTCCGGCGTCCGGCGTATATCGTATGTCGTATGGTGTACGTCCACACTTTTTAAACAACATCTCCTCTGAAACTACTGGATGGAAGTTGATGAAACTTGGCTGGGATATTCCTTAGCTGGTCCCCTATCAAAGTTGTTCAAAGAATTCCATTCCATGAAGAACTTTGGTTGCCATGGCAACCAAAGTGAAAACATCTTCTTCATACGGGGATTTTTGGTGATGGTTATTTTGTAGCTCTTTTATCAGGTGAGCGATATAGGACCATTTTGGTCCTCTTGTTTTAATGTCAAACTCATGGAGAGGGTCACACAGAAATAAGTGGCAAGAGGCTATATGTTTGCCTTTTAAGCCAATGTTGTAATCGAGTTTCTAGCCCTTTTTTGATTTCTTAATAAATTTGAGATCCAATTTTACAGAAAACTGTCTGCAATGACAAAAACATTAATGCTTTACCCATATAAATATTCAGCAATTATCAGTTAATTGTTCAATAGTGTGAAAATTGTGTAATTGAATATTTCAAATAAAACCGAATCTGATGGAAATTCCACAAGAACTAGATCTACTTTCACTTTCACACATCTCTGCTTATTCCAACCACACGTATTCAAGCTAAAAAATTATAATCATTCATCAGGCATATTGGAGTTTAATAAAGCTGATGATGCCTTATTCTATATACTTTTAAAGGTTC
Organism: Macoma nasuta; assembly: GCA_032359355.1. Classification (NCBI taxonomy): domain Eukaryota; kingdom Metazoa; phylum Mollusca; class Bivalvia; order Cardiida; family Tellinidae; genus Macoma; species Macoma nasuta. Next base: position 980 of record JAULCE010668819.1, on the reverse strand, counting down.
CGAAAAAATGCAGTTTTCAGCAAGTTTACATCTGTTTTGAGTATAAAGGAGGTACATGTACCATATCATTGGTTTTGTTCAAAAACAGTGTAAAGTGCAACTTTTGTTAAAATGGCACTTACATGTACATGGTCATGAAAAAACATTGATGTTCATAACAAAATACAGAACTGCCATATTGGCAAATTGCATTTCAGTGATTTATCAGGATATGAGAAAAAACAACTGTTATGATCGGTATTACTAAACAGAGTCTGGCGAAGAGTGGTAGAGTCCGGTGGAGTCCGGAGGCAAAAAAAATGGTTTAAAGGGTATTTAAAGGCATTTTAAGGCTTTTGGTATGTATAAGTATGTATTTGAAATAAATGAGATAGATTTTTGTTCCAAAAAATTAGTTTGTTTTGATTATTATGACCAAAAATGTCCTCACTTCCCCTCGCCCCTTCACTCGGAGTAGGAGTTTGATGGAGTCTGGAGGTATTCGCTCGTAATTTCGCGCAAATAACTTTGGGGTTTATAATGCATTTCATATATTGATAAATTCTTATTGCAAATATGAAGATATAATTAAATGTTTGTATATCGCATAAAGAAAGAAACTACATTTCAGACAGCAACCACTCGCTCACGTCAAACACGGTGACGTACGAATAACACTGTTGTGAAAATCGCATATGTGAATGTCACGCTTTGTACATTATTTTGAAATATATTATTTATATGGAATAATTATTTTTTTGTGTGTAAATACCGTAATGTTATATTAAAAGAAACGTTTTGCCTAAATGTATGCAAGTGATTAGTAATAAGTAAATGGGCATAATATGAGGACTAGCTAGTTAACTATATGGGATATATCTTTCAAATACAAGTGCTGTAGCTTTAAACTTTAAACCACTCATCATGTATATTATTTCTGCCTATCTGCATTTCTGCAGTGTTAGAATAGTTATCTCACGAGAACATGTACCTTATTCCAT
>JAULCE010667708.1:0-15760 GCA_032359355.1 Macoma nasuta | reverse complement strand
ATAACATTCTCATTGAAATGGTAAATGCACTGGCCTATACATTTGAGAAACACAGATATCAAGCAATATATCTTTCTCCCTCTTAAATAAAGTGTAAAGTGCTTGCAATCCCATTTATTTATTGGTTACAGAGCAATAAATATATGATTAACCCTTTCCTCCACAACAATCTTCAGACTAATCCACAAGGAAAGAATCTGAAGAAAAATATGAAAATGTAAACAAACAAAACAAACATTTTTGAATGGTATTGAATCATTGTAGGAAATGGAGCATTTGCTCAAGCATTTCGTGGGCTTAGATCAATATGGTTGTAACTCCATCACATTTGTGAAGGAGTTACAACCATATTGCACTAAGCCCACGATTTGCTTGTTATGAGAAAATGTTCTATTTCTTACAATGTATTCCATAGCCATAAGTTACAGAGGTGCTAAAAGGTGCTTCTGTGGAGGAAAAGGTTAAGAAATTCCTGATCATATGTCAAATTACACCATCAACAATAAAGAATATTTCCATTTCCATTTTAAGTTTTCTAATAATAATTTTGGTAATTAATTTTAACCCTTATCCTCCTATTCACAACCAGGGTCATTTTTGTAAACAGCATGTATCCAGATTAGACGGCAAATAAGTCTGAATCTGGTCTGGATCCGAGTGTTTCCATACTTTTCAATGTAATCAGACCAGGTTCAAAATCAAAGCTGACAAGAGTTTGAGCCGACAACAAATTTCCCTGCAGGGTAAGGGTTAATAACATGCTAAGATTTCACCATTTTAAACAGCAAATCTATATGCGCAAAAAGGGGTACTCAGACATAGCAAACAGTGTAGCCCCACACCAGTCGCCACATCACTGACGTGGTGGCTGGTCAGGGTCAGCACTGTTTTCAATCTTAGAGGACCTCCAGTTCTACCTTTAAATGAATACAAGTGATAAACTTTGAGACTAGATGTTGGAATAATGCACTGAAAAAGAGCCGAGTCAGCACTTTTTTTATATGTCTGAGTACTCCTTTTTGCGTGACGCGGCCCATAATATCTTGTTCAGAAATTCTCCAGGTAAAGCTAAGTATTTATTTTGACAAAGGAGAAAGAAACCTGCAAACTGATATGTATTCAGATGGAATGAAAATTCAAGTGGTTTTGTTTGATTTCACACATATATGACTAGACAACACTAAACTACAATGTACAAAAAAATGAAGTGAGCCACTGTATCTCAACCATGTCAGGGGGAAAGGGTCTACATCATGATGTGTCCTCACAGTTCTACACATGATGTGTCTTCATGCTGATATGCGATTTCCAATATAAACCCTTTTAGTGATGACTATATTTTTAAGACTCTGCCATCTATGAAGAATATTCATAAGAATCATAACATTGGCTAATCAAATGATCTCAACAAATTTTCTTGGAAAAATAAGAATTTGGTATGCATATTCTTAAAGCAAATAGTGCAGACCCTGATTAGAGGGCTCCTTCTGGGGCCACTCTGATCTGGGTATTCACTGTTTGCAAAAGAAGATCATTACAGTTTCCCTGCACAGAAAAGGAATAAAACCTTGCAAACAGTGTAGAATAAGACCAGCTACTTATGCTCTCATGTGACATCTGATCAGGATCCACACTGGTTGGAAATCATACAGTTATGATAACATTAGTCAAACAGTATAGATCCAGACTAGAGACCTCATCTCTGACACAGAATTTTATCCAAGGTTTAGCTCGCTGCATTTGTACAGAAACTCACACATTAGGCTCTCAGTGGTATGAAACAAATGAGGGGCTGTACTTTGTCTAGTCTTGGCAGCAAAATGCAAGATCCATTTCCCCCTTGAATAGATCATATTAACCCTGTTACTCAATATCCTACTTTTAGACCTATCCACCAAAAATGAATCTAGTGAAAAGGATGAATATCTAGGCCAAAGGAAACTCCCAATTTTAAATTGTTTTGAAAACGTTGTAGGAAAAGAAGCATTTGCTTGTTACAATGCTTTCAATAGATATTTGCTGCAGAGAAGTCAAATGGGTGAAGGATCAAATGAGAGCAGTGCAGAGCATATTTAGGTTAATCAATGCTGGAATTCACGATGACATTCTAAGACTTGAAACTCAAGAATGGCTCCTGGCTTCTATCAGAATGTTAAAAGCTGGAGGTCAATCTTTGGTCTCAACTCTGTGACTGTCTTGGTGAGTTCGATGTCTGGTCAAGACTTGAAATAAGACATGGCAAAGACTTCATAAGTGTGTGGTGTACTCTCGAGAAAAACGTGTAGCATTTGATTGTCATACTATGGTGCAGCTTCTCTGATGCTAGGTTTGACAACGTCATTCCTTACTTAATTCTTTACTCTATAGTAGCACCTTTCTGTTACTCTGTAGCAGAAGACTATTGCAAAACATTATAGGAGCATTGCTTGTAACAAGCATATGCTTCATTTTTCACATTCTTTTCAAAACCATTCAAAATCTCTTAGATATTTATTCTTTTCTTGTGGATAAGTCTAGAACCAGCATACGGAGTACTGGGTTAAGGAGAAGGGGGGTAATACGGATTTTATCATTTGATACATGCACCTCATCCGGAGCTCTAACACTATCCAATATCTCTAAGTAGGACTGATGTGAAGGACAATCGTTGGGAACTGACCCCAAAAGGCTTTTAGTCCTTTCCTCCACGAGCTATTTTTTAGACTAATCCACATGGAAATATGATGAAACGCATGAAAATCTAGGCAATAAAAAAGTGCCATTTTTGAATTGCATGAAAACATTGTAGAAAATGGATCATTTGCTCATAACGAGCAAATGCTCCATTTCTTACAATGTTTTCAATAGATATTATTTATAGAGACGCTTCTGTGGAGAGAAGGGCTAAGACTTAAATGGACAAGTTGGTTTCACCAATTAAACATCATACAATTACATGTTTCAGATGCATGAAACTCAGTCTTTAGGCAAATTTCTAGCTGTACTATAACGCTGAAATTTTGCACACAAAAAAATACATCAATGCCTGTCACAGAGAGTCAGATTCTCTTTACTCGTCATAAACCCGTAACTTCAGTAACACACACACACATCCTTCTCTAGTCCAATTTTGTATTTATCCCTTTACTCAAAAGACAAACCTTTAGTCGCCTCTGTAGCAGACGAAAATTGAAAACATTATAGGAAATGGAGAATTTACTTATACAGTCAAACTTGTCTATAGCGACCACCAAAATGGTGACTAATTTTAGGAATTTAAGACAGGTGGCTGCTTAATGCAGGCTGAAAGTAATGCATAAAGCTCCTACAGGAGCTTTATGCATTACTTGCACCCTGCATTAAGCAACCACCTATTTTTGTATCAATCCCTTCATATATTAAGAGTGGTCGCTTAAGAGAGGTTTTACTGTAATCAGCAAATGCTCCATTTTCCACACAGGTAAAACATTCTTCCAAAACTGTTTTCCTTTCTGCTTGATAATCTCTCAATTCATCATATACTTTCATTGTTGTAACTCTAAAAATAGCGTATGGAATAAAGGGTTAATATTAACAAACTTTATCACAAAAAACTGAAGCAAAATATAAAACTCCTGATCACAAAAAAATTGTTTTCAAACAATAGCATGATTGCAGTCTAATATTGATTCCCCAACATAATACTGTGATGACATTGAAAAAGCGGAGATTCTGATTGTATTCCAAAGCACTTGGCATCTATCAAGAGTCATGTATTCCAATGAACTCGGCATCTATTAAGAGTCAAGCTTTTATATTGAGTTTCAACATCGGAGTAGATGAGAGTCAACAGACAAATGTTTTGGCCACAGGTTTAGAAATGAAATGTGTAATTGTCTATTCATATTGTTGCATGATACTCCTGTCTTAAACAGACCGAGTTCTGTATTTTTTCAAAAAACATGTACAATCAAACCTGTATTAAGGCGGCCACTCAAATACGAGGCATTGGTGGTTGCTTAATGCTGAATGAAAGTATGCAGAAAGCTCTTTAAACTTTCTGTATTACTTTCATTCTGCATTAAGCGACCACCTGTCCTCGATTGTCTCCATGATACCTTATTTAATGGCCGTTCAAGTCAGGGTTGACTGTATGTTGGCAACACATAGCCGATACATTTTACAAAATATACATTTGACAAAATATTGGTAAGATTTTTATACTACCGGTATGTTAAATTTAGTCCAGATAATGCTAACTTGCTACGCTATCACTGCAACACTAAGTTACCTGTAAAATTTCTAAGATGGCACAAGAGTGAATAATTAGTAATAAAATTGATTATTTCTAATGACCGATTCCTTGTTGAATTGATCTACTATTATGCAAGCAATCCAAACCCTAACAATCTGCTGCTTTTTTCTTCCCATTTCTTTTTCTAACACTGACACCAAAAAAGTACAGTCAAATCTGACTCAAGTGGCCACTAAAAATGAGGTGTAAGTGGCTTTCTTTAGACAGGAGATCACATGATGCAGAACAAAATAAATGCAGAATGCTCTTTTGAGAGCTTTCTGAATTAATTTCATTCTGCATAAAGCAAACACCTGTCAATATTAGTCACCAAAATACATTATTTGACGACTGCTCAAAACAGGTTTGGCTGTATAAACTGTATGTAAGCTCTGATAGTTGGTTCAGTCTAGGAGATGCAGCATTGTTATTGAACCGCAACACTTGAAGCAAGCGTACTTTCTCACAGCACAACAAAAATGGTCATGGTCATCATGGACAAACTTGTGATTTCACCATTTTACAAGTTGCTGTAATTACTCCAGTGTATTCGCCAGTGATCAGAGAAGGCATATAGTGTAGATGCTGACCAGCCCCCCACCCCCAGGAGCAGTCTGATCAGCATCTACACTATTTACATACTGACAAACACTCATGGTATTTACAGTAACATCCATCTTTAATGTGTAAGGCATATTCATTGTGTTGTTTATATACATATTCTACAGACTAAGTTCAAATGTAAGTTTCTAAAAATAAATTAAAAATACATACAAAAATAAATATTTCAGATCTATATACAAATATATACTAGCACAAATGACTATGTAAATATGACATCTACACAACCCCGAAATCTACACGACCCTTTCAAGTCTTTGCATGCACAGTAATGCTCTTGCGATGTTAACTTCAATCGATGGAAAGAAGGAGTTTTCCTCGACTTTTTACATCAGAAATATTATCTAAATGTCAGTTTGGATCCAAAATCAGGTCCCATGATGTGTGGAGACTAATGTGGATCAGAACCAGTTGCAAAGAGCATCACTGGCTAACAATATGTGAACTGCAAGCATGGAAATATCTAATGATTCTATACAATATATTGAACTTTTTTGCTTTTGGACATGAGTGTTTACACCTTTTTATTTGTAAGTGTGGAAGATTTGCAGATAGCATAAACTGGCACTTTAAACATTGCTGGCACCCACTTTAAGACTTTCTTCCATCAGCTATTTTAATAATCACCTACAAGGAAAGAATCTGGTGAAAAATATGAAAATCTAGACATCAGAAAAATGGCATTTTTGAATTGTATTGAAATCACTGTAGGAAATGGAGCATTTGCTCGTATCGAGCAAATGCTTCATTACCTTCAATGATTTCAATAACCATCAAGATACATAGCCGCTAGAAGGTGCTTCTGTGGAGGAAAGGGTTAAGACTTTACCACTAAGATACTCCCAAAATCCTTCTCTAGCAAATGACTTTTGAAAACTTTGTGGGAAATGGAGCATCTTGCTCTTGTTAAGGGTTAAGAGATCTCCATGCTTTTATCTTCCGATGGTCATTCATAAGTCAGGGTTGCCTGTATCTAAATATGGCAGAAAATGATATCTTCACACTTGAAACTTCAATGAATTAACAATAGTTATAACTGATAGGTAATGAAACATATCAACATAATCAGACACTCTATACACACTTTAACCCTTTCACCGCCAAATTTAAAATTGTTGGTTGTAACTGGTTTTTGGTAAAATATTTTAAAATAAATTACAGAAATAATTTAATAAACTTTGGCTTTTCCTAAACCTTAATTTTCAAATATTGTTGCAAAAAAGTGAGGTCCCTGATCAGATGCCGCCTTTTAAGATGGCGTCTGATCTGGGACTTCACTTTTTTGCAGTGTCAATTTGAGTTGCCTATGGCAGTAAAAGGGTTAAACATTTCCTCAGGTGATTTCATTGTGGATGAGTTTTAATTAAATAGCTATTGTTAGTGATGCTTAAGTGTAAAAGGAATGTTATACATATAATTGGGATTATGATAACAAAACTTTTTATGGTTCTAAATGTCATTTTGATGGAATATAAATAGATGAATCAATATGAGAAATGTTAATGTCTACTAATCACAAATATACACATTTAAATGCATTTTATGAACAGTTGGTTCTACATTCACATCTCTAATGTGGTGTGTAAATGACATGAACACAATATTTTGAACCTCCTTCACTAGATCAACAATCACATAGAAATCCATTACACAGAAATTTCAACAGAAATGCCTCTGTTGTGAATTTTACTATGCATGTCCAGTACTTCTATAAATCGCAAATCTCAAAATAAATGAGCTTCTATGTACGATTTCCATCCTTTGGACTCTTAAAACAGAGAAAACCAAGATCAGTACCCATGCTAACATTGTGGCATCTAATTGTGATTTACTTTTCAATTGGCCGAGAACCAATGAATGACAGCTAGTGTTCACCCTGAGAAGATGCCACTTCACATATGCTACACTCTGAGTCAACACTGTTTGTTATGTCTAAGAGCTGTGATTCATACATAAGCTCAAAAAACATCAACAGGTAATCTTTATGCTATCCACTTCAGTTCAGGGTTCAAAGTAACTTCTGCCACTCTGTCATACTGTCTATGGGGTGAAACAAGTAATAGACCATTTGCACAGACTGTGAGGTATGTACAGTACAACCCGCTAATGTGACCTCTCAAAATAGCCCATACAGACAGTCCAAGAGACAGGTTGTAGCTTAATGCAGGTCAAAAGTAATGCAGAGAGCTCCCATAGGAGCTTTCTGCATTACTTTTGATCTACATTAAGCTACCACAAGTCTTTAGGGATAACCATGCTTCTTAAATGAGAGGCCACATTAAAGAGGTTAACAAAGAATCTATGGTGTTATATTCTACATTTACTAACAGTACTGTAACGTACATGTAACTAGGCGTTTTGGTGTATCCACATGTAATTTAGTGCCATCTATTCAACACACTCCTAGAGTATACTAATATCCAGTCATGCCATGCAAATTGGAAAGTAAATTCACCCATTTAATGTTGACAACAAATATATTATATAACAATATATATCAGTCCTTTGCAAAACAGTCCAGACCCAGATAAATTCTTCTAGGAGCCCCCTGAACAGCGACTACTAACAGTGTCATAAAATAGATATTTTATGATAGAAATTCAGATATGATATAAATTGGTTATTAAATAATCATAGGATTAGGTATATTCATAAGTATTATACATCGTAATTAGGATTAATGATCAAAAGCTACTGGCACTGTTTCCTTCACACTCAACATTTCAACATAAATATTCCAAAAAATGTAGTACAGCAAAAATAACCCTAAGTACTACTTTTCAAATTCATTCAAGTTTAAATACAGGGGAAAGTATTATGGTGCTGCTTAGGAATTACTTGACATCAAGACTTAAGGATCGAAACTGAAAAGTGTTATCATTTGAATAACGTACAAAGGTAAAGGCACTTCATTAAATTCAACCATTTAAGGCATAAAACATCATCTGTTAAACCCTTTCCTTCACAAGCTATTTCCTAACTAATTCACAAGGAGAGAATCTGATGAAAAATATAGAACCTAGGATTAAAAAAGACAAATTCTTTAATTTTATTGAAATCATTGTAGGACATTGATTATTTGCTCGTATAAATGCTTTATTTCCTACAATGTTTTTAATAGCCATCGGTTACAGAAGCCCTAAAAGGTGCTTGTGTGGAGGAAAGGTTTAATATTTCAAGAGTTTTCTTACATGTATTATGCAAAGGCACATGTATAATATACAGAAGACTTTCGCTATACAAAACTCCACATATTAGATCTATGTCAGTCACTCAGATAAATTTCTCCCGATACTGTGGGAGGAGCATATCTTCCTTACCGTTTCCACGCAACTGTTACACAATTGGTTATTCACAATGGCCACTGGGTAGGTTTATGATGTTTGGAACAAATCAAAGATAGAATCTTCGATTCTCTCTTCAATAAAAAAAGTCAACTATCTAGCAAAATTCTAGAGGTGAAATAAATAAAGCACATTTTACAAAGCTTTTGAGAAGATCTGGGAGATTGCCTTTGCTTAGCAAACAGAGCAGACCTAGACCATTTGCTTTAAACCTCTTCTCAACAGAAACGCCATTTGGTGCCACTGTATCAAGACAGCTATTGGACTAAGTGTGGGAAATGAAGCAGTTTCTCTTCACGAGCAAAAGCTCATTTCCTACAATATTTTCAATATAATTAAAAAAAAATGGCACTTCCCTGTTGCCTAGATTATCATCCTTTTTACCAGATATTGCCTTTGTGAATGAGCTTAAAAACAATTTAATAGATCTCCAGTGTGACAACTTCGTCAGGATTTGTTTTTGGTAACATTAACCAATTTGAGCCAGATCAGAAACAGTACATGACAGCATCACTTTTTAGTTCCAAACACTGACAACCGTTCACTACAATTCTTGTACATTAAAAAGATTCTGGCCTGGTCCATACAGAAGCTATTACTTTCAGTCTGAGATCCTTCTCATGCATCTGTACTCAGATGGTTGAGAACAATTTCAGACTCGGTCAAGAAAGTTTTAAAAGTACAGACACTGCTTTCACTTAACTTCTCAGGATGACTCAAAACCTTCTATTGGCTTTTATTGGGCTGACTGACATGTTCATGTCCTCAGAATCTTCAAACAGTCTCTTCTTAGGTTCTGGCAACCCAAACGTGTCATTCTTAGACGAAAAGTCTCCTGAAGCATTTGAAACATAGCTAAAATGGTTAGACTCTCCAATAGGGTCTAGCATTTTTGATGTGTAGGTATTAGAGGGGTTGCTGGAGGTATAGGAAGAGGTCGTGTGAGTGAGCGGAACACTGAGGGCCGTAGAGTAGGACGACATTGACGGGATACCGGACAGGCTCACTGGTAGGTAGGAAGAGCCGGAATATGATGAGCCGAGACCGAGGGATGATGCTGATGATGATGATCCTGTGAATAAAGCAGATGATGCATTAGATGATGATGGCAGAGACACAGGTAGATGACTACTACTAGACAGCGCTTTAGAAGAAGAACTTGTAAAATCTGTGTTCATGAAATTTCTATCACTGTAGGGTTTGAGACTGGTCAACTTATCATCAGAATTATAAAGTGGTTGACTACTACTACCAGTACCAACACTGCTAGCTCTTGCACCTGCATTAAATTTATCAAAATCAAAATCAGATTTGGATGGTTCAGTATATCTAGATTCACCATAAGGCGCAGACATTGGTCCGCTATCAAACTTGCTATCGTAGTTTCCCCCACCAGCAGCGCTGTTATACATAGGCAAGCTTGTGTAGTCTTTGCTAGGTGCGGTATTAGTGTAGGAAGAGGTGGAAGATGTTAGATAGGAAGGTATCGTGCTGGGAATGTCAGGCTGTCTTACTATCACACCAGTCGGGGGCTTCAGTGACATATCTACAGAGCTAGATGTTCTGTAGTCAGAAAACTGGGTGTTAGGTTTGGACAGTGCATCATAGTTAGTACTGGAGGTTAAGGTGGGGGTTGTGCGACCGGAGTTTGTGCTAGAAATGCTATATTTATCCATGGCCATATTTTGCATGGTCATGAACTCAGAATGAGGTGGAATAGTTGGTGTCACCCTACCAGATGTACCAGTGCTCTGAAGAGTGGAGGGGAGTCTCCCTGTGGGAGGGAGCTTTCGGTCCAGATCTGGTTTACCCGAGCCCATGTCAGAGAGTGACCTTGCCCTTGCTTGCAGAACTGAATCAAAGGTAACCGGCATGTCATCCCTAGGCCTATCTACCCCACTGTCAGTGCCACCATGTACTCCATAAAGTGCAGTGAATGGTTTCTGTCCCCCCACAGTGCTTCCAGCACCAGTGTTGATGTTAGCATTCACATCTAGCTTGTTGTCCTCATGCTCACCAAGGTAGGATCGGACAGGATACCCCTGTAGGCCGGGTCGAGACAACAGCGCTGTCGCACCAGGCCGCTGCATCAGAAGATTGTCCAAGGACGGTGTTCTGGTGAGAGTTGTTCTTCCTGTTGTAAGGCCACTTGAGTATTTACTCTGAGAGGTGGAGGTGTACATGTTAGAAGTTGAAGGCAAGGCACTGCTTGGCCGCTCATCTTGACCTGAAGTTCGGTCAATGTATATATTATCCAGGGAGCCAGAACGGACATGTCTTCCACGAGAATAGCTATCAAGTGATGATGCAAAACGATTTGCTCCAAGATCTGGTTTGTAGCTAGATGTGAAGTCCTCTGCAGCACCAGTACCGGCCTTGTATCCAGAACTGCCTGTAGAAGCTCTCAAATCTTCCCTAAGTCCAGTTTTATAGCCTATACTTCCTGTGGAAGCTCTGAATTCTGAATCAAAGTCTCTATCTTGACCAGTTTTATACCGAGACAGTGTGTCCTCCTCATCACTTGTTTCATGGGTGTGAACTTTCTTCTCTGCACGATTCAACAGTTTCATACAGTCTGTGAATTCTGGGGTGAGAGAAATGTTCAGCTCATCAAGCTCACTCTCTATAAACTGCGTATCTTCTAAATCCTCCCTTGACAATTCCTCTTCTCTGTCTTTACTTCCTTCTCGCCTTCTTATATCATAGTCACCACTGTTCCTGTCATAGTCCCCAGTTCGCCTATCTCCCAACCGTCTTGAGCCATATTCCAGATCACTCAGGCTTTTCACCCCTACAGAGCTTGGCTCACTTAGAAAACTGTCATCTGCACTATATCTCTTCTTCGATTTTGAATACAAATCCTCAGTCCCATAATCCTTTTCTCTGGACTGTGACCTACTTTTCAAGTACACTAGGTCATCATCTTTTGACTGCCTACTGGTATACTTTGATGTGAAAGTATCTGAATCATCAGCAGTTCTTGATAAGTCAGTGTAACTGTCCATGCTTTTGTCCTCCGAGCTGGTTTTTCCTCCTGCCTTCTTCAACACTCCTTTAACCGGCGATGCTCTTCCATTACTGGCAGCACTTCTATTCCCTGATGATGCCTTTAGAGGACTTGGTAATTCCAGATCGAACGACATTGTTGCATTGGTGTTCTTTTCAAGGTCAAAGGTCACTCTCTTCTTCCCATTGATTGGCACATTATCTTTGGCACTTTGCGCTTTTCCAGCACTTCTGTCACTGGTATAGTCAGAATACTCGTCCCTGAGATCACGGCTAGACTTACTGTCACTGCTCCGATCGTAATAATACTTAGACCTCTCACCTGTGGTGGATTTACTTTCCTTGTCCTCTGAGAACAGCTGTCTCTTGGAAGGATTATCTGCCCCTGCTCTCTGACTACTGAACTGTGAAACTTTGGAATCAGAATACGCCTGTCTGGACCCAATATCGCCGTTGGTGAGGTACTTGTCAGTTTTGGTTGATTTGCCAGATGTTGAGGTGCCTCTGTAATCATCAAGCTCAGCTTCAAGCTCTTCTATGTATTTGTCTGACCTCTCCATGGCTTTGGTCAGACGAGCTATGTCCTTTTCAGCACTGGCCAGTTTGGTCTCCAATGTTGCAACAGTGGTTCGACCAAATCTGAAATATGACAAATACCGTAATTACCCCAAGATTTCGGCCAGCAGGGCATGGGCAAATAGTGTAGACCCTGATCAGACTGCTCCTGCAGGAGCAGTCTGATCTGAGTCTACACATTTTTCCCATCTGTCCTATATATGTCAATGAAAATATACTATTGAATGGCAACATCAGCTTGTTGGGTGTTAAGGATAATTACAGTAACAATCAGAGTGGCCAAAGACTTAGAGTAATTAAGGTATAACAAGTTTCTAATCATACTTTCTTAATTAATGAATATACTTCTTACATTATCTGAAAGATTTTAACAATCTTTTACATAACTTACAAATATTTCTTCGGAATCCTTTTACCGTCGGATATTATCGGGGCAATAGATAAGCCTAAAGGTCAGTATCCAAAATGCTAGTGTATTTACTACTTGACCAAGCCCTGTGTTGTGACTATTCATTAGAATTGTCTTAAAAACACTACTTTAATGAATGGTCACAATACAGGGTTTGAGAGAAATTTAAATCATTGTCGGGAATTTGTTTTGTTTGTTTTATGCTTGTTTATCTAAAACCCTATATTATAATTTATTATGTATTACTTAGATTAGATAATGTGTAACATAAATCTCTTCTTGCATGATAAGTATTTTCAAATTTATTAAGAATAGCTCCATATTTAATCCATATGTGTTATTCTTATAAAAGTACCGACAAACATTTATACGACACCCAATAAGCTTTTTTTATGAGGTTATTAAACATTGTTGAAAAAAAAGTACTGATTTATATTGGATGAATGCACAGCTGTGTACGAGTTCAGTATTGCATTAAACATTGTCTCTTTATTATCTCTGTTTGCCATACCACATCGCTGAATGAATTTCGCTGCATTCCAAATTGACAAGGAAATTGCACCGATCCAAAAAAGTGATATATTACTCAATGAAATTGGCAAAATGGAATATCGATTTGATGTGGATATTTGGGAGAGAGGGTCTCCTGGACTGCTAGATTTATTTTGTATATTTCAAAAGATGAACTTGTATCTACTGGACTGTTACCTGGTACAAATACTTGAAGTCTGTCAGGGCCCCAGATAAGTGCATATCACAAAGGCTAAAATCCTTATTTCTCAACCAAACACTTTGTTGTGACTATTCATTAGAATCATCTTGGAATGAATGGTCACAACATAGAGAAATAATTCTTTTTAAACGGATCCAATGACATAAATGATTTGCTCGCTAATGTAATTCTGGAGACTTAGGGAATTGTTTGAAGTTTATATTGTGTGAAAAAAAAGATACACAAGCATTTCCTGAGATAGCTCTTCCATTGGCTCTGAGCTCTAGAATGAGTCTCAAGTTGAGAAAATCTTTGTAATATGTTCACTGTCATGAATACAAACCCTTCCTTGTGAAAGCAAATCCAAATGACCTTTTCTGAGGATCTTTATAAGAACTCAAAAAAGTGGTCGTTATAAAACGAGAAAAACTATGAAAACATTGCAACAAGCAAATGCTCCACTTACCTCAATATTTTCCGAAGCCATTTGAAATTTAAATTTCCTCTTTCCAAGACATTATTTTACCAGAGGCTTCATTGTGGACAAGTCTAACAGTATATCAGAACTCCAGATAAGAGGACATTTTGAAATAAACCCTATGGTTTAAAGACGATTTAAACGCGTGGACACAGGCAGTAAAAGGGTTAATGAAATAAAAAATTATCATAAACCCAATGGTGTGTCCACAAGTTTGAATTGTCTTTAAAGACGATTCAAACGCATGGAGACACCATTGAATTTAGTGAAGTAAGGATACTAGCATTTTGAAAACGCACATTATCTGGAGCCCTGGTATTTGACGCAATAATCTTTCCAGAAGACCATAATGCTTTGCGGCATTGTGAGTTCTGGTTTACATTCACATATGTCAACAACAGTTTCTTGACCAAATCCTACGGACTGACCACTCATTAGAATCGTCTTGAAAAGACAATTCTAATGAGTGGTCACTCCATAGGGTTTGGTGAAGAAATAAGGATTTTAGCATTTTGAATTTGCAAGTTATTTGCAGCACTGAAACCAGAACTCACCATAACTACAATGCATTCTGGTCTACTGGAATATGGTGTAAGTGCCACTATGAACAGCTGCTCCAGTGGTAATTACCTGTGTGGAGACCTGCCAGAAAGCTCCTGTCTCAGGTGATTACTCTCTCTGTTCAAACCCACATTCTCATCCTTCAGATTACTGTTCTCCTGTAAAAACATAAAAACAATCATGGCTTACTGATCTTTTAGAGAGTTTATAGTGGTGGCAAGTAAAAGGAATGCAAAATATGTCTTTGATTATTTTGTTTATATAAAATAACTTCATTATTGAGAAATCTGAATTCTGATTGGTCAGTTGGTTGTTGCGGATTTTTTTATACGCTGTATTTGATTGACTGGTTTATATATTCCTTTGCCAGTGGTATAAAACAGCTCAGCTGGATTTCTCCTGCACAGTTTGTTTGACACTTGGTTAAAAGCTTGACCAAACGTTGAACTTTTTAAGTAAAATATGACATTCAATTTGAGTTTGAGTGAAATTTCAACCTCAAACGTGTGATATTGAGCTCTGATCCTGAAGACCTCACCTGTTTAAGTCTCGCCAGCTCTGCTTTGACTTTCTCATACAGTTTTGTAGCATCTTGTAGCTTCTTTGTCAGCAGAAGGAGGTTGCTGCTGTCCGAGGCCCGCGAAGACTCTCCAGATCTGAAACAATCCCAGGTCACGATTACAGTATATCATGTCTTCATTACATTTACCACAATAACTTTGGCCACCTGGACATAGGCAATTGGTGTATCCTAATCAGAATGGAGCAGTCTGATCATGGTTTACAGTCGTTGCCCTCCCCAACTGAGTATTTTGACAACAATATTATTTAGTAAATTCAACTTGGATGGTTTTAAATAAATAGGGTAACTCAATTATGTTGAGAAAAGTATCACAAACTAATTCTGCCAAGTAGATAAAGTTCAAAGCCACCTTCTGTAAAACAAATGAATTTGAATATCTAACAGTATAAGTACATATCAGTTGGCATATAAGAAATTTCATTTCATAAGAGGCTACCAATTATTGTCATCTACTTATGAGAGTGCAGACAGCAGAGTATGGTTGGAAGCCATGTAAATGTTAAAAAATAAAACATGACTGATGGCAGCCGACACTGTAAACAATGATCAGGCCTTGTATTCACCAACTCATTCTCTGACTAGAGACTCAAGAATGTCTCCCAGCTTCTACCAGAATGGTAGAAGCTTTGGAGTCATTTTCGAGTCTGAGAATGGGTTGTTGAATACCAACCCGGGTCTTGTATTAACCAACCCATTCTTAGAATTGAGACTCAAGAATGACTCTTTCTTGAGGCTCAAGTCTGAGAATGGGTTGGTGAATTCCAGGTCTGGTGTCCAATTTGAAGAAGCTTAGATGAGTGCTCTTATTCAATGACAGAGATAAAAGGTACCTGCTCTCTGAGCCGCCATCTTTCTTCAGCTGTTGTCTCAAAATCTGGTTTTCTGTCTTCAACAACTGAAGCTCTGACTGCATGCGCTCAAACTCATTCTATAAACAAGATACAAGACACATTAACATAGAAAGTAAAGCACATAGAAGTTGAGTATGCATGGCATGTACAAGTGCTTGAAATATACATTAACATTAACCCGTTACTTCATAAACAGTCAAACCTGCCATTAAATAAGCTAGTATAACGACTGTAAAGGCCAGGTGGTCTCTAAATGCAGAATGAAAACAAGAACGCCCGTCCAATAAACACTTATGCCCCCAGTGGCATCCTTGACATTATATTTTGAATCTTTTCAAAGTCCAAATTAGGTCAAGGTCAAACTGAG
>JAULCE010666597.1:0-10552 GCA_032359355.1 Macoma nasuta | reverse complement strand
CCAAGCCACCGACCTGCAACCCTGGTGATCTGGCTCTCTTATTCACAGGAGCTGCTCTTGCCGATTACAGCGTCCACAGGTCCGTCGACGCCAAAGCCATGTGCGATCTTGCCTTCTACAACTACATTGAGGTATTGGGACATTAACGTTTTCATATTTGAGATACAGTTAAACCTGTATTAATCAACCATGCAAATTGCGATGAATATGTGGACTTTTAGACAGGTGACCACTTAATGCAGAACAAAAGTAATGCAGAAAGCTGTCTGCATGACTTTTGTTCTGCATTTAGTGATCACCTTGCTTACTCGATATCCATGCTTCCTAATGAAACCACCGCTTACTACATGTTTGACTGCGTATGACTTCATTTGATTGGATATGGAATTAAATATTACTATGACGGTCATTGACCGCTTATCGTCACGTTGTTTGTTCTTTGCCCTCAGTTTGATCCATATTTAAACCTCCCAATGGGAAACACACACATCGCATTCCAAAATGTGTACATCTAAATCATCCACCACATCTCGAATGAGGCATCTGATCAGTTTACACTGCTTTTTAAGTTATCAGAGAGAATAATGGACAATGTCACTAGTGGCAAACAGTGTAGGCTTAGATCAGATACAGCACGAGAGAGTCAGCGTTTGGTAGTAAGAGCTAGCTCATTTAAATATATTGGCATGGTTGTTTAAATATGACGATAGTTAAGATTTGTTATTGTTACCATCCAGTGAAAGCTATTCGGCTTGTATTTTGCAGATGCGTAAGTCGGTGAATTCCAAACTGTTTCTGCTGAGAAAGAAGCTGGACAACTTCCTGTACTGGCTGTTTCCCAGGACCTGGATGCCCCTGTACACATCGGTGGGTAGAGGGATGAGCAATGCTTTTGACTTGTTCCCATTCTTAAACTGTTAAACCCTTTCGGTGCCAAGTTTTACAATGTTGGTTGCAACAAGTTTTGGATCAAATATTTCAACGAAATAAATAACTTAATTAATTGAATGAACTTTGGCTTTTCCGAACCCTAATATTCTGAGGCGGTGTCTGATATGGGAAGGCACATGTTGCAATAATAAGTTGCGTCTCCCATGGCGGTGAAAGGGTTAAACACTACCAGGAACTACCTTCTTTTGAAAACAATCAAAAAGATGATGTGCAGAACTAAATGATATTATTTTCATCATGATTGTTCTGTATGTTTTAATGTCATGTGAATGAAAATAGTATTCGCCACTATACTTTCCCCAACTTTAGTGTAAGAATTCAACATTCATAGACATATGTCACAAGCTTTTCAACAAGCCTGGTTGAGAGACCCGTATAATTACTTGTATTTGAAACTACACGTCTAATAAATATATACAATGTTTTCATTGATAGAGAACAAAATATAATGAATACTAGGGTGTTGCTAAATGGTGTAAATTTTGTCAGATACCGCTTTTATAACCAATTTGCTTTCTAAAGTAAACAGGTTTTACAGCAATGGTGTAAATGATGTTTACTGAATAAAGCCTTTTGACATTCTTAAAGTAAATTAAATGTAACAGAGTCAATAGCAAAATCAAAGCAATGAAAAACGTTACTGATTCAGCAGGTTAGTACTTAGGTATAAAGGTAGATGGTAGATCTATTGTTTCTCTCGACCGCTTTAAATGTCAGGTAATGAATACTCGTGCAATGCAGCATCTATTTGATAAGTCGCCCTGCCTATCTTTGGAAGCCATCGGTTTTCTGCATTTGGGGCTTATACAATCAAACCTGTCTTGAGCGGCCATCAAATAAGGTATAACATGGCCTATACATGACAGGTGGTCACTTACTGCAAAAAGAAAGTAATGCATTGTACGCACGTAAAATGAAAAATAACGAGAAATGAAAAAATATATCATTCCGCGTTAAGAATCGGGTAACCTTAACGCAAAATGAAAAACTTTTTCATTTTACGTTCAAAAACGGGGCAGCGTAACGAACTTTGAAAAAGTATTTCATTTTACATAAAAGTTGTATCTAATTGTGTTCATTTAACGTAAAATGAAAAAAAACCTTAACATTTCCATGCTTCGTTTGCAAAGCCGTCAAAAGCCGTGATTATGAGGTAATGGGGTTAATTGTAGGTCGAATCTATGGGAATTCCACATTAAATCGAATTCGAATTTCTCACATGTGTTTGAAAAAATGTTACAAAAATGTCACAACAAATAGGTGTTGTGATAACGTGTACCCCTCCCCCCACACACCTTTTAACCTTTCTATCACCACCTGTTATAGTACCAACGAAATATTTACAATTATGTTATTATTTACAAGTGCTTTCAAACAAATTAATGTCGCCATCTTCCTCATAGTTGACTCTTGTTACTAGTCGACTTGAATTAGACGAAATGCGAGGCTCCGGCAAAATGAATTGTTCTTTGAATTGAACTCAGATAAATCCAATTCAGACGCCGAAAGACTAGGCGTCAGATTTGAGTCCATACGGTTTTCGGTACACAAATTCATTTTAAACAACTCAACCTTTGCATGAGCTACAACCGAAGTAGACACACCAGAAACGCATCATAAAATCAGAATAAGTATGACTGATGTGACTTCTGACGACTTTGAAATTCACCGGCGAAAATCTCGCTCTTCATGAAAAACTCTATTTTGATGACCTATGGTTCATTTATACATCCAAAATATGAAATATCGATTTTGGAAAATAATTTGGCGATGACTGCAATTTTAGTTGAAATTCATCAAAATACTTGATACCGGAGAAACCGTTATACTCACCCGTCGCTACATTGGCTAAAAATGCTTGAAGTGTGTGACATATTTGTATGAGTAATATCCTAACATTTTTAACGTTTGTGTTTTACTTTTACTTTTTTGACATGTGAATAAATCTTATTTGCTATTAGGGTGGGGGAGGTGTCAAGGAACGGAAATATGTGAGAAAAAACATTACATGTATTATGGTAAAATAGATATATGTTCCACGAGCCCCATGTGGAAAAAAGGTTTTCTAAAACTGAGGTCAAGATCAATGCCACAGTAACCTAAATATGGTACGCAACACACCAAATATGCACACATACACACATTAAGTTTAAGATTTTACTAAGAAGCTTTGTGAAACGGTCCCCAGGTGGTTACTAAGAATACGAAACATCGGCAAAGACGGGTCCGAACAAGATTCAAAGATTAGTAAAAATGTAATAATATGCCTTAAACTTGGTATCAAAAGTCAATAGTTTGATTCATCCATTATATTCGAAAACACATCATGTAACTGACAATTCGATTTACATATAATAAGTAAGCATATATACAATGAGTCCCTATGCACATTAAGAGAACCAATAAGCATATATAAAATATCACCAATAACGCTATCAGTATCCAAACAAAGATAACATCCAAAGTATGACTTCGTCACAATTGATTTATAATCACATTAAGAAACATGTAACATAACAGACGCGTTATTTATATCAATTTATATGTAAAACAAATTGACATTTCATTGGATTTGTTTCTTCACAATGATTCAAATTTAAATCAAAGTGTAAACATTTCTGTGCCAGATCAATTGTCGAACTGTGTGTCGTGGATATGTCCGAACCATTTAATTTATCGATATTTCAATTAAGTACATGTGACGTGTTTGTAGTTCTGTGTGAATGTCGGTACACTATATATGTAACAAGGAACAATGGTTAAATATGATACAATGAATATTACAATTATCTCGTGCCCTTGCTGCAGTTTCTAATGCATGTAGGGCTGTGTAGCAACTGTCAAGAATACAGAATGCAAGTGTTCTATAGGTTTACATTACACAAACACTCCATATTTTGAACAATAGGATGCCACACTTTAAGCAGGAGATACTAGCCTCAATCAAGTATTTCTTACAATATACGTATACAGTTTTCATTTTCTCTTAAACTCCTAGCGCTTGAACGAATACCGAGCATGCTATTCCAATATAATTTTCCGATAATGTATCGATAATAGACATTTAATAGATTGAAGTTCGAAGTTTTGTTTGCCGTTCTCGGTTTTCTATATGCCGATATTAAAACAAAAATAGTGAATTACATTTAATGCTTAAACGAATATCAAATATTCTAATCGAATATTCGGTAGCTTGTTTGCGTTTTGTGTTCGACATTAGTTGTACTTTTCTTGTCTCAATATTACATTCATTGTGCATGTATGTTCACCTGGTAAGTCTTAGTTTCAATACAAACCTTCGCATTTTGATTTTTATTGAGAAAGGTGTTTCATTCCCAAATGGTATTAATTAATCTCGTTATTTTCATATAGGAAAAAAGAAATGCATTTTATTTTACGCCTTAACGTGTAAAAGAAACGCCGAGTGTCTCTGCAACTGACAAGACCTAATTTTATGAGGCAATCGTAATGAGATAGAGGTGCACAATGTTCTTAAAGATAAAACATTGTCTGCACTTTGGTTCACTTTCCGTTGCCCTTTAACAAAGTGTACGCTTAATTAACAAAAGCACTTCTGTATATAAAAAAATATTGTACAAGAGATAAAGGCACGATAAAGTTGTGAATCTCAATGTTCATAACAGAAAATAGCGAACAGTTCAAAGTCGTTCTGACCACCCTAAACATATACGTAGATTCTCCGTTTTGATTGTTAGCTTCGACCCGTCA
The DNA here is from genome assembly GCA_032359355.1 of Macoma nasuta. Lineage (NCBI taxonomy): Eukaryota > Metazoa > Mollusca > Bivalvia > Cardiida > Tellinidae > Macoma > Macoma nasuta. Next base: position 5,872 of record JAULCE010666597.1, on the reverse strand, counting down.
GGTCAAAATTCTTTTCCATAAAGTACAGATAGGATGTCATACCGAATAATTCACTACATTGGTACCGAGCGAAAGTTCTACGACAATAAAACAGAAACTTGGTTAGAGCAAAAACGTTGCAGTTTGATTATAGAATACAATATTCATTCGGTGATAGATCACTCAGTAGGAACCAATTGGATACATGCAGCTTTGGTTCTAAAAGTAGGAAATAGCTGCAATACAAGTCAACTATTGAGTCCCGAGTAGCATCTTAGAATTGTTTGCAATAGTTGCATTGTAAATAAATGTATAATTTTGACGATGGCGAGTTAGAAACTATACACTGGGATAATTTCACTTAATATTTCTTAAAGCAGGGGACACTCGAGGTAAATAAAGGAAATTAATTACATGCATGTTCAAGATCATTTATTTTTCTATGTAATTACAAAAGTACATTGAAATCTAGGTAATCATCGGTTACTTCACAATTTCACTATAAAGGAAACATAACCCTAAATTATAAAATCACAATTAACGAGCATGCTTGTGACTTGATGAAAAGACGTGTGTGGGCCCTGGCTCAGAACCCCGGTCTTCCTACGCTTGATAGCTTGGCATTTTGATATCATTGATGCAACACAAACTGGCGTATATCCCATTGTTTGATATTGGACCATACAATATATATGGCTCTTTCTAACATAGGACGATAAATCATTGGGCTGCTGAGCGAATTTCCGAACACGTCTCTTTATTAAGTCCCAATCATGCTCGTTAATTGTGATTTCCCAATTTAGGGTTATCTTTTCATAGATGAAATAGTGGAGTAACAAATGCCTAGATTTCCGTGAAATTTGTTCTTGCATATAAAAATAAATGATCTTGAACATGTATTTAATAATATTCCTGTATATCCCTCGATCGTTGCCTGCTTGAAGAATATATACGTGATCGGTTAGAACACTCTCTCAATGTATTATAATACGAACCAATATTAAAGTGACACGTTTGACGCTTATATCGGTCTTTGCATTTCATTTTTTGGCTGGTTTCATTTTTTTGCGTTCATAATACACCAGAACATACCCCATACGTATAGTTTTTTAAGAGCTATATTCCTCTAATTATCTAATACATCAAAGATTTTGGACAGTTGGTATGCATATAATAAATACAATACAAAACGGTATAATAGTGATACAATAGTATGGTATGAATGCAGTTTGAATTCTAGAAGGACATAATTTGCCAACTATAAAACTTATTTCCCCTAATACAGCTTTAAAAATAAGTACATTTCGTTAAAATGTTCCCATTTAACAAAAGTAAAAACAAACACATCATATGGTGTTCGCTGTTGATATTCAGCAATTCATTTCAACACTAATTATATTCAAGTCTGTATTTCTAACATAGATTTCGTCTGAATACGTTTGTGCATTTAATTGACATTAATGTCATTTCACGCTATAAATCAAATAGGAAAGAAGAAGTTCATACTTTTATATTATTATAGCAGCTCGTGTAACGAGCTGTTATATAGTTGTCGCAAATTTATAAGCCCCACAACACAGTTGAAAGTCGCCGTTGAAAATAATCCCTCATATAATGCATATCCTCTTGTTCTCGCTCATAGAAATACTTATGGAAACTTTCACGTATTCAAACAGTAAGGGAAAAATGCACACATAACCAAAAAAAGCAGCGCTAACATTTTAGCAGAACAACCAAGTGTAATAATTTCATATGAAATTAGAACAAGTCGCACAACGCTTCTAATTGCGTAAGTACTCCCTAAATATAGTGCTATCCTCATGTACTGGCGTATTCAAATTCAAATGCTAAACAAAGAAGTTCGTATTTTAATAACTGTTCTGCCAAGCCAGCGATTCCAATATATGTCTCAAACCTTCTTTCAAATGCCGAGAAGCAATTTATAGTGCGGATGACTTTTTGCCAGTTGTATAAGTTGTATAGTGACACTCTGTTTTTTCCTTCTAAAAACGAAACTATCGAGATAATGCGATTAGTATGACCCAGTTTCAAGGTTACAAAGCTACGGTGAAATCGATTGGTTTATTTAAATTTTGCGCGGCTATTGGAACCAATCAAAACAATACCCAGAACCCATCAGTGTGAATAAAACATGGCGGACAAGCTTGACACAAAACAGAAATTACGATCGTTATTCAGCTGTTTGGGTAAAATCAGTAACGGAAGTGGCAAACCAATGGACGGAACCAAAACATTTTATACTCCGTTGATTTCACAAACAACGTCACTTGTCATTAAAACTCTAAATGCCCATTTTTTTCATTCAAAAGACCGGTAGAATTGAAAGTAAATTTCAAAACAAGTAGTTAAGCGATTGCCCGCTCGTAATCGCTAACAAATTACCATGACATGTACGTCATGTATTCAAAATAAAACCATAATGCATTTACTGACCTAAACAACAACTTCAAACCCTCAACGTTTTATTGTCACAGAAACCGTGCGGAAGAAGAAATTATTTGCTTATTTCCTCAGAAACCAACATGAGTAAATCTACCGGTATTGTTAACATTCCAAGCAGTTTTAAACAAGTTTTAAACAGTTCAGTTGATATCTGGTGGTCACTGATGAATAAAATCAAGGAGACATATTCTTGATTAACATACAGCACAATCTCCACATTTAACAGGTCTAGTGCATGCATTTATTTTATGTGAAATTTGGCATCATGAATTGACATAAAAGAAAATGTCTCAATGTCTTTTATTACTTGGGTTGGTGAGAATTGTCCCCTTGTTTGTACCATGCTTTAATTCTTTGATTCTAAGTCATCTGGACTGTATTGTGCACAAAGTGTATTCGTATGATATACTTAGAATTGAGTACTGTCAGTATTTACTATTTCTCTGACCGCTCATTGGGAGCTGCAATTTAGGCCCTTGAGGACTTTGATTTAGACACAGAGTGATAGTTGTGTAGAATCATGACAGAAGAACAGAGGCATCTCCTAATATGATTTTCATATGCGAATATTCTCGTTTGAAGCTGATCAAGGTGATTTAAATGTGATAACATTTTCGTACAAGACACCTGAGAAAAGAACCTCCTTTAAACCGGAGCTAGCGGGACTTTTTTCATAGGTAGCCAGAATTACCCCGAATTTCGAATTAACCATTTCTCCGACGTAGTCGCCTAAATACGCCGTTGCAAATAGTGCAATTCTAGATCAGACGCCGCCTTAAAGGGCGGCGTCTGATTTGAGACTTCACGTTTTGAAACCATTAGTATTTCCGTGTAAACAGTTCCGGAAAAGCCAAAGTTTATCTAATTGTCTCCATTATTTATTTCGTTCAAATATTTTATCTTAAACTAGTCACAGCAGACAAATTTAAGTGTGGCGCCGAAAGGGTAAAAATTGAACGTCGGGTATTCAGACTTATTATAACCAAAGTCGATACGTATCTATACACCCAGAAACTGAGCGCTTAGTTAAGAGTTTAGTTTTGATTGAAACATCGACTAAGCAGAGTCCGAGGTACGAAGTTCGACTGTATATTGAAATATGACACTTGAATACAGTTCTGATATGTTAGGCTTTGGCGTCAGTTTGAATGTACCTATTACTTGATTAAGGAAGTTGTGTTAACGTGGTGTACTTGCATTGTACTATGAACTCTCAAATATTTGAAATAAAGAAGATAAGCCTGCTTACAGTGTCAGTAAAAACCCTTATGACAGTACCCGTAATAAACCTTATGAAGTTTAAAGATTCGAATATTAGTCAATAACTATTTTTTAGCGACTAATGGACAATTGGTCAAAGTTAACTTACCCTCCAAACGTTTTATTTCGATACGATATTCTTCACATATATACAATTATTGGTACAAATATTGACCCAATAGCAGCTAAAGAATTGGACCAATAACATCCCATGTCCATGAGACTAGCAACGGGCCAATACGGCGATATGTGCCTGATGGCAAGATACTTTAATAGAAACAGACACGTTGCACGTGAGGTCAACGGTTTGTAAATTAACCCGTCGTTAGAAAGAAAATGACATCAGGGGCCGTATTCACAAAGCTTCTTAGTAAAATCTTAAACTTTAGTGAAAATTTCAAAAGCAGATTTCTCTTTACTTACAAAAAGTACTTCAGTTAAACTTTGCATGCTTGTGAAAAAACTATGTTTTTCACAAGCATGCAAAGTTTCATAAAAATATAATTGAAAATAAATTGGAAATCTGCATTTGAAATTTTCACTTAAGTTTAAGACTTTTTCCTAAGAAGCTTTGTGAAATCGTCCCCAGTAAGTCTAGCATCTGTTCAATACTTTCACACCTTGTTTTCAACACACAATAAAAATGTCATCTGATGACTGTTGCATATTACATTATAAGCTCCATTTATTGTTCAGTCAAACACTGCTGCAAATATATACTATAAGAAATTAAAAGCGCGAATGAAATCCCAATGGTTTTACACCGGAATATTTTGATGGATTATAAATTATTACCAAAAGAGCGAACATATCAATCATAATCCATTTACAATAAGCTTGTTCAAGAAAGTCTTACAACCACAATTTTGAATGTAGTGTCTACCTCCAAAACGGATGTTTTTTTAATGCTAGGAGGGGTAACTTTAAAGCTGTCACATTTCAGACTCGTATAATACAAAACATATAGTGTACCTAAATTCACGAAAAATGGAATCTAGACAGCAACAAGATTGAAAAAAATTACAACTCAAGAAACTTGCATGTAAATCAGAAATGTTTGAATGAGTTTTCAACCTTAAAATAGTTGTGGTTTTAATTTCTTAGAGTACAGATATTCTGGGTCAAGCAAGGAGTCATTCAGCAGAATACAGACCTCCAGAAAAGGTGAGTATTTCCCCAAAGCTTAAATCTACATTTCTCTACCAGACTATATGCTGTGACACATTGGCATCCTCCAGTCAAGACGATTCTAATGATTGTCACAACATTTTGTTATAAAATAGGGGGTCCAGATAAGCGTGCGTAAATCACACACATAATTGTAACATTTGGTGAATTAATCAGGGCTCCAGACAAGTGAGCGTTAATCAAAAACATTTTTCCAATCAACTTCCAAATTCCTTAAGTAAGCTCTACGGTGTTATCATTCATTAGAATCGTCTTGAAAAGACAAAATGAGCACTGCTGTGCGATTTCCAACCTTAAAACAGTTCAAACATTGTAGATCTATACAAGATGTCATGTTAGAAATAGTGCATGTAGCTATGCAAAAATCTAGTCAGAACTGTAAAGAACAAAATAGTTATGACTTATGGCAAGTTTCAAACAGTGTAGATCTTGGTGTACACTGTTTGAAAGTCCTTACGGTTGGAAATCGCACAGCGGCGCTCAAATAATGAATGGTCACAACATAGGGTTTGACACGGAAAAACCAGCAAGTGGGCCCATAGTGAAAAGAACAACCTTTGACCTTGGTATGAACAAGTTAATGATATACTGATTTGATATTTCACCTAATAAGCTCCATCTTACAAAGATATAACCTGCATACAATTGCGTACAAAGGTTGATTGATACATGATTTGCCAATGGTTCATCATTAACCTTTCAATACTATAGACCTTTCTTGTTATTGCAAACAGTTTGGATTCAAATCGGGCACAATGTGGGACCTGACCAGAGATCCTAACTATTTAACCCTTTACTCCATATAAACACCTTCTGATGACTACATAGCAGATGACTATTATTAAAAAGATGGTGGGAAATGGAGCATTTGCTCATGATGAGCAAATGCTCCATTTTTCACGTTTTCAAAGCCATTCAAACTTTACCTTTCTCCTAGATAATCTTCCTATTCATCAAATACTTTCTGTTTGAATGAGTCTAT
>JAULCE010666596.1:0-24300 GCA_032359355.1 Macoma nasuta | reverse complement strand
CTCAGCTCTTTTTCAGCGCTATTATTCTAGCATCTTGTCATGAAATTTACTATTTGTATTCATTTAAAGGTATATAATTTGATGTCCTCTAAGATATCAAGCATTGCAGACCCTGACTAGCCGCCACGTAGATGACGTGGCGGCTGGTCTGGACCTACACTGTTTGCTATGTCCGAGTGACCCTTTTCGCGTGACGTGAATATGAGGTTATACATGCTGGGTATAGAGACCGTCGATATACCAGTGTATTCACACGAATCTAAGGTTCTATACTGGTATTTCCTTTTCCTGTCCGTGCTAACATTTGGAATAACTACAATGCTCACGAAAATAGATTTGCTTAGTTTCAATTAGAAAAGGTCGGTAGTCTCAATAGTTTTCAAACAACCGATGCGTTCAATCGCTTTTGTTCAATTACGCGTAGGTTGCACATCATAAAAACCCGTTGTGTCAGCAGAAACATTATTCGCACAAGTAAGTCTTTGCGTTGATTGGAATCTTGTCAAATATCCTCGAACAATCTGTATACAATAAACAAAAATACCCGTTGTGATTTCTAAAGAGCGACCGCTTCATGCAGAATGGAGGACATGCAGAAAGCTTCCCGAGGAACCTGACGTCTTTATGACTACTGTTCTATATGAAACATCCAATTGTCTAAACGAGCAACAAATGCGTTTCCTTTAAGTGGTCGCTGTACAGAGGTTTCATTGTATACGATTCGCTCTATCGATAGAGAGGTCTGTCGTTGCTGTTCAAATAGTGTAAACGAGGGCCCAACCTGATAAATATACAGATGACTCTCTCGATGTCGAAGTTGGCGCTAGTTTTTTAAGTACGAATTTCTAAATTCGAAAATTCGGGTAATTCGAACTAATACAAATAGATATATGAAAATAAAAGTGAAAAGCCCTAACAGTATTCGACTTCTATGTCTTAGTCGACACGCTCATTTGTATGCTTCATTGCTTTCTAATTATGGCGAAAGTTTGATCTTGATCAATATTTTTTTTTGATAAAGCATTGCATTGGTTGCGACCAAAGAACACTAAATGTGTGTGCTCGTATCTTGACTATATATCATTTTATCATAATGACCCTTTAAACTTAAGTAGTCTTCACTAATACTTCCATCGACACCAGAGAACAAGGTTGTATAACGCAATCTATCGGAGGCAATTTTACGATGTTAGTGCCTGTCAATAAATATAAATGATATAGACTACAGAGGCATATATGATTGAAAGCCTTTAATCAGACATCCATTAAAATGTTAATATCAAAGACAATATCCGGGATAATGACACTTCTTTGTCATTTTTAGAAGTACGAGTTGTAGATTGCAGAAACCAGTTTCTAGACTCGTCAAAGAATCAAGGTAGAATAAAAATTCAAAATTCAATTCGATAGTATATCAGAATAATCATAAACAACACCAACATGTCTGTTACCTTCAACTGGGTGAAAGTATTTGAAGAGAACGCAGTGTCTTGGAATTCTGTCGTTCGAATGTTTTCTTTGTAGATATTTTGACCTTGTCTTGAGAGATCGTCTGATTTCGTAAATCCTACCGTTTTCCAAATCGAACCGAGCATATTTCAAAGATTTGCATTTAATTTTTTTTGTTCTACGTTTCTTAAAACCTGTCGAAAGGTATTTACTTGAATTATATGATTGTGCATGTGTTTACAATACATGTATTTAGATAACATACTAGAATAAATGATTGTTAGGTGTCAGAACTGTTAGAGACATAATTTGCTATTATTTCCTCTACCCTTTACTGTCTTAGAAATACTATTCTTTATCGTGAAAATGGTATGGCAACGTAAACGCAGTTTAATTGTTTTGAAAATAAGGCAATATTCTGGTGTCTGTTTTAAATCTCATTTTTCTCAAAGAGTATAAAACGGTTTGGAGCTGGAACAGACGAAGAGTAACTCGGCGTTTAATCCAGCTCCAAACAGTTTGTACAATATTTCAGTGATCAGTATCAGTACCGTTTTTTATGGTAAAATATAAATTTTCAACAGCTGCTGATAAGGGTATTTACTTACGTGAAGATCTTTTCACTCATCGATTTATTTTTGTCATTTTGCCATGAAAAATCCTAATTTTAGAGAAGTTAAAGTTTAAAAGACCAGATACTTTTTAACGAGTTGTCTCATTTGTTATCGCCTTGGCAAAAAGCATTTCGTACGTCGCTTAGTTTTATGGTGACAAAAAACTAAGCGACATAAAGAATGTTTTTCGAAAAGACGATAACAGATATGCCAACTAGTTAAAAACTGTTTGGTCTTTAAAACAATATCTCCTGTGCATAATCTGATTCTTCATGGTAAAATGACAACGATGAATCGATTAGCTGAACAATTTTCACGTAAGTAAAGTCCCTTCTTAGCTTCCGTCAGTGTCTCCCACTGTACCCTTTGACAGTTTTGCATGCTTAATTGCAACCAGTGAAACTACCAACGACACGTTTTGCAACAAAATGATCCGCGTGCCAAGGGTAATAAAGCATATGCAATTTACTATAAAATAGTTTTGTCTTCGGAAATGCAGCCAGGACCTCATCATATATATCAGCAAGATTGTTTTATCTCTATGGTAATAGCTGAAATAGTGCTACATTTATTTAATTAAAAACACTAATACATCAGGCCTCATTATATCGTAATGTGTCTTGTAAAGTCAAATTGAATGCAATGGTGATGATGATGATGATGATAATAATGATATAGAAATTATCTAAGGAGTTCTGCGTTAATGTCAATTCGATGATGTCATGCCTATCAGCCGTACTTTCTTAACAAAAATGACTAAACATATGCCGTCATTAAGATTTAGATAGCCTTAAAGCGCGTTCATCCATTATTGTAAATATGTTTGAAGTACATAGGGAATATTTGTCGTACATATTTGTTAATCTGTTGAGATAACAGTGCAAGTCTACTTGCACATAATGAAGTGTGACATATAGCCAATACTAAATGAACGACTCGGTCGTACATGCATGCCATGTTCAACAATTTGGGCCATCGGAAACATCCATAATAAGTTTGTGTTTTGTGTTATGAATTATTCTTGAAAATTGAGTACACCAAGTTTGCATTATGTATCATTATTATGAATCCAATTACAAACAGTTACACATTTCACGAACATATTTGTTTCGTCTGTGGATTTGTGTCGAAGTTGTAGGAACATTTATTTAGTTCGAATCACCCGAAGTTCGAATTTCATTCGGATAATTCGAACTTCTAAAACACTCCTACCAAATTCGACATAAACAGTTTTGACAGTATGTTATTTGGTTAAACGACCGAATTTATAACAAACAGCCTAAGGATAACCAGATACGTATTTCAAATATTGCACAATAACTCAACTATGTTGTTGGCTAAGAAGAGTTTTTGTTCGTAAGTCAAAATATTTAGTTTAATAACATACTTAATTGAAAAACCAGTATGTGTCATATAATGTTGAGTGCAGCTGAACATATAGCGTGTTTGAAGGATCACACTTTTACAGAATCTATATAACCATGAGCTCCTACCACTGTTGACGATAAAAAATTATAATTAGTCTTCTTGGGGATATATGGTTGGTACAGTTCTGAAAGGCCGTTAGTGTCAATTAGAAATACGGTACTAACGACTTTTAACCCTTTCACTGACATACGCTGCTCAAATCGACTTTGCATCATTGAAATATGCATTTTTCACATTGCATTGAATTTATCATGTAACAAGTAATACACATTTATCAATTTACCAAACTATTTAAAACAATGTAAACATGTGTGAAAGGCCGTACATAGGTGTTGCGTAGCTCTTGCGAGAGCCGTGGTTTGTAAATTCCGACATCTAAAAGTCAGCACCATTAAGTTACGTCTTTATTTCTTCGATTGAATATGTGCGTTAATATTCTCACGACCTTCGGATCTCAGACAACTCTAGTTCTTCAATAATGTATTATTCATGTTCTAACGAGCAGACAATTCGCATGCACGTTGTCTTCTAGTTATCGAGGGTTCTATTAGGATTTATTTGAGTCGCTGCATCGTTTTGTTATAGAAGTTAGGGAAATGGCAATGTCTGAAATCACTAATATGGCGGCGTTTGATCATGGACTTCGCTACTTGCAACACAATTTATATCGAATAGGTCTATTAGGGGTTCGAAAAAGTCGAGGCTCATATGAATATTTCTGTTGATTATTCCGTTAAGATACTTGATCCAAATCCAGTAGCAATCGACAATTTAAATTTGTCGGCGACAGGGTTAAGATCGTCACTGACGATATTCCGGAGCGAGTAAACTTTCCGAACCTTTAATCTTTCCCTCACAAAACCTTATTTACTTCAGAAAGTTTATTGCTTTCAGACATTGACGTTTCCCTTACTTCTATTGTAAAACGATTAAGCGATTCAGATAATTCCTTGTATAATCGTCGACACCTAAAATACAATGTGCATGCGATTTGTCTGCTATGTTATTGATCGACAAGAGTTGTACTCACATGTTCAATAGAAGTAATACAGGCCATACTTAGTGATGCTGACATTTACATGGCGGAACAAAATGTCATCTTATATCTTCAGTAAGAGTGAAAATGTAAGTATTATGATGGAACGTCGTTATAGTTAGTGTCCGATTTGGTTTAAAATGCTTTTTGCAAATTTCATAAAAAAAATCACACGGTTACAATATTGTTTAGCAGCTTCATATCCTTTGGTAGAAAAATCGTAATTAAAGTAACCTTTGCAAAAAGCTCTGAGCTTGATCAGACTCCGGGTAACTTGAATTGTTCAATTTTCCACAGTATTTATTACAATTCAACATATAAAATTTATTGTTTTGCCAAGACGTACATACTTTCTTCAGATTCTTTATTTAAAAGTTAATCTAAATATAACATGTGGGGGTAAGGGTTATAGATAAACTGCCAATATACCATATTCGAATACGCTTTTTGTTATACATATCTGATAAAAGACACAATGAGAAAAACTTCATTCATCGATTAAATATATTCACATTAGTCAACGTTTGATAGCGCAGCACATGGAATCTTAACCTCAGTTTTCAGACACTCTGTGTAGTATATCTCCTTCTAGATGATTTACAAGGGACTTTCCAAATTCGAAGAAGGTTTTCCTACGCTTTATCTATGTCACAAATAATTCTTCTTCTATCGCTCACGAATACAGTTTGTGTCTGCTTTTTCTGAGTTGCATGTATAAGATATCCGAGACCAATTACTCCCACATATATCAGAGTTAAAAGAGAATGTCGTATTTATCTGTTATTTTATTACATATGCGGGATATTTTTAATTAGGCTAGGGACTCTGTTATATTCTTCTTATCAAAGTAGATTTATAACACATTTCAATTATAAGTGATAAGATTCCTTGTATTGCCGAATGTAACGTGAACATGCTGCCTTTACCGCCATTGTTTTAATAATTGCCTGCTATAGAGGCAACAACGGGCGCTTCTGTTTATTAAAATGCCGGTCGTCGTGGTCGATTTTAAATGCCTAGGTCCCTCACCGCTGTAAGCTCGAGCCTCGCAAAGGGTGGACATCTTTACGCGAGGACGCCATCCGGCTGGCTTGTTGGCAGTGGTTCTACCTAGTTGTCCGCCTGTGTAACCCAGACTGGTTTCCGGGGTCTTCTTCCACTTGTAATTAGCCGGGCGTCGCGCAATGACTGTACAAAATACTGTTGATGTGCTGAAAACCATACAAAAACAAACAAACAAAATTAAAATGCACCTGCGACGTAGTCCCAATTAATCTTAAGGAATGGGGACTTGGCTTTATTTTTATACTACCGTTGGGTATTATTTTTCGGGATTCTCATTAATCCGTTTAATATCGTCTAACATATTGTAACTTTATAAGTGGGGTGTTTTTAAGTCGGTGAAAGTTCACGTATCTGTCCAAAAATATCGGTTCCTGAAAATTAATGAAGACTTGGACCTGCGAGCCTAGCCTGCATATTCCCCAGGCATGGACATTTACTTGTATTTCTAATACACGTAAAGATTAAAAGATCAGGTTCAAACCTTTGTGTATAAGTTGATAGTGCTTAACGCTTTTCTCCCAATGTATATTTAGGATAACTACAGCGCCGACGGGATTAGATTTACCTATCAGTTCCAATAAGAGAAAGTCGGTAGACTTAATCGTTGTCAAATAACCGATGCGGTCTAGCTCAGTTCTCAATTCTCCAAAGACGCCTAGGATCGACGTCATATAATCTAGAAAGTCCCGTTGTGGCCGCCGAAGTATGATATACACACGTTTAATCTTAACGTATGGTGGGATTTCTGCCGTACATAAACCTTTAATCCATATGCATATTAGATTCATTCACATTGAAAGCGTATCATGAATAGGAATAATATCTAGGAGACAGAAAACAAAGATTCGGAATAGCTTTGAAATCATGGTGGAAAATTAAGCATTTTTCGTATTGTAAGCAAATGCTCCATTTCTAATAATATTTTCAAACGGCATCTGATACAGAAGCATCAAAGAGCGTATCAATGCGCTTCAATACTATGTTGCATGAAGCACCCAATTGTGTAAACGATCGACCAAGGCATCTTCTTTTAGTGGTCGCTCTAGAGAGCTTTTACCCTTTTACAGAATTTATATATTTCACAACAGCAGGTGTTTAGTGCTGTGTGGCGGCCGTAAAACGTCGCCTCGTACTTCATTATCAGTGTTGTTATACATTCTGATCCTTCGAGGTCATGAATTTTAACACTTTTAGTTTTGAAAATTGAATACCACTTAAGCCGATGCTAGGTGGCTTGAGTAGTGTTGCATCTTTAATAACTACTCATGAACATACTCGATAAAACCGAGTTTGCAATTTTCTCTATATGAATTGGCTTTCTTGCCTTTAAAGGATCACCCTTTTACAGAATTTACTGTATACGACTTCTCTCGAAAGAGAAGTATGTCGCTGCTATTCAAACATAGTTTAAACCAAAATATTAAAGACATAAACCGGACTATCGCAATGTAGAAGTTGGAGGCAATAATGTTATAAGTACGAAATATTCAAAGTTCGAATTAAATTCTTACTTCGGATAAATCGAACAAGTAAAATTAGGGCCTCCTCCTTGGTTTTACCCAAATGGCAGAAAACACGGCTACTCGTGTATCTGTGTTTTTTAACCGGGCACGATGAAGAACCTTGGAGTTTATCCGCGTAAAAGCTAGCTGTGTAAGTGGATATATTCGCTGATTCGCTCATTTTTCACCGTTGAATGCATTATGCGAAGGGAAATAATCGCGAATATTTTTTTTTCAACTAGTCTGTTACATTCAGTTTATCCAAGGGAAAAAACGCGAACGTATCCGCCACACGACAATAAGTTCTCATACAGTAGTTATCGCACCGGATCCATTGTATCTGAATCTGCCACTTCCGTATAATCTGCATCTGTCAGAAAACATATTGAAAATTGGCCAAAAGTGAAATATATTATCCATTATAAAAAAGTAAAACAAAAACAATCAAACAAAGTTTCCGTCACTTAATTGCAGAAAACAAGATAATTGCATAAACAGTTAAACCTCGATAGTTGTGGCATTTATTTTTACAAGCCTTATCACCCGAAGTGCGAATTATATTCGCACTTGTGGTGATTCGGACATGTTTTAATTCAGCCCCGACACAAATTACATGAGTATAGAAAGCAATACAAATGTATTATTGGTGCAAATAAGTAGAACATAGACTTAAATGAGTTCGAGATAACGAGGCTCGACTGTATATTAACAAGGAAATTTTCTTTGTCTTGAGTTACGGTGACGAAACGAATCCCTGAAAATGCGACTCGTATAGACAAAACAGAAACCTGTGTTATTTGTGGTCCACACTTAAAGCATCAATCCGAGCTAACCGTATTTGGGGGAGCTAGACTCGACTGTATTACCACACTAACGAACGTCAAAGATGCAGCCGCAAAAAACGACCATATTGTCAACGATCAGTAACTCGTTTGTTCTGTTGTCGTTTAAAACGGTGAGGTTAAGCGTATACCCTATGATAGATAAGGCTCCAAACCATTGTTTAAAATAATCAGACATGCTATTTAAACGGAATTGTCTCAGCTTCCCAGCAACTTATTCCACAATATTGATCAAAGCCTAATAGCTTGAGATGTGCCAGTATTTAAATAGAACACATAATGTATTCTCATCTATAGTAATGAAACTTATTAAATTGACGCTTTTATCGATAACGCCCCGATTGGCTTCCGGCCTGGTTGCGGTTATATCCTTTGACAGACCGACAATTGTCGTCTGTAATATTTTCATCTGCAGTTTTTGTCGTCAGCTCAAATTAATATATATTTATTTACCTTTCTTTGGTAAAATAAGTACAATATGTGAGTCAAGACAGCTTGAAGTTTAATCAGACGCTGAGTCACTTGGCGACTGATCAAGCTCAAAGCTGTTTGCAACGGTTTCTACAATTACGGTTTTACGTTAAGTCTTCCAATGGATATATAGCGTTCAAACCGGTTATTAACTCTATGAGACGACAGGACGTGCGCATCATGCTGTGTTAGAAATTGCTGAACCCGTTCTTATGTCAAGTTCCCCAAAAACTGGCAACCAATCCTCAATTCAGTTGCAATAAAATGATTGTCTTTATCTTAATTTGAAATTTTGAGATTGATAAAAATCACAGATCAATAAGTTGTAAGTGTAATCGTAAGTGTAAGCTGGGACAGATTATCTGTTTAATATTTCCTGTGCTGCAGGAGAATATGTGATTAACATTGCAAAACGGGAATAATCCCGATATGCCGCCGGTAGCATGGCGTCACATCCGGAACCAAACCCTTTTTAAACAATAAACTACAGGCTCGAATAAAAAACTCATACACACCTTTTCAGACGTAATTTGATTTAGATTACGTTAGGTTAATGAGATAAAGTGATTCAACAAAAATGTGCAAATCAATCAGTCAAACAAAATTATATGATTAATTAACTGCCTCGGCACTGAAGATGCCCATGTTTACGGCACAATCGTGTTGCAAACTGAGATTACGATAAGCTTTAAATTTTACAACTATAGAGTTATATGTCTAACAAATAAACATAAAACGCAATATTTTAAGTTTAACATGCATTTAGAAATACAAAAGTAATGTCTATAACTTAGACTGAAAATATGAGAATAAGCAAGATCACAGCTATAAACGTTTAGTGAAAGCGAGTCAATTGAGACTTAACTCGCCGTAATAAGTGAATATGACATGCCATTGTAGGCGACCAAATGTCAGTTAGCGTAAGAGGGCGTATCTTTTCTACATCTTATTCCAATGGCCTTCATATACTGTAACGCTCACCTATATATTGCTAAAGTCGTGTCATATAAATGTATTTCACTTTCATATGCAAATTTAATAAATCAATGCATTGCTGTTTTGGTTTGATGTGGGTACGGTTCTGTTTGATATATTGTAAATATGATTCTATATATTTATAGTTGGACAATAACAATACGTTTTCATATCGTACCATGTATAAGTGTATCTATATGATGATAATATGGTTATATATAAGCATATCTAAGCTTCATATATTGTGATCGCGAATTCATATATTGCTAAATGATTTAATATAAACATTTTTCATATAACATTTTTAATTTTGAGTCTTATATTGCAAGTTTCGTTTCATATATATCCGTCGACGTTAAGTACATTGCTTTTGTCGTTGAATATATCATTATTCCATTTAATGAATTACAAATTTGAATCTATATATTGCAACAGTGAATCAATATATTGCCAGTGTGGATACATAAAGTGCAAAATGGCTAAACATGACAGCTACGGCTTTTTTTTTATCAACACTTGAAGAGAACGTTTTTTCGTTGAACCACGTCTATAGGGAAATTTCGAATCAAGTCTTGAGAGTTTTTTCGGAAAGACTTCAAATGTTTTTTTGTAAATGATATTATATAGCGTAGTTGAAAACAGCAAGAAATAATAAAACTCTTAGTGCCGACGTTTTTATAAGTTCCAATTACCCTATTTCGAAATAAATTCAATTCTCGGATATTGAAAAATAAAATGACGAAAACAATTCACCCCAATTTCGACACGTATACAAATATCAGACGCCTATGTTTTAAGATGATAATTTAGCTTCGAATGAACATGAATTCGACTTAACCCTTTCACCGCCGTAGTCGCCACAATGCGCCGTAGCAAATAGTGCAGCTCAACGTCTGATCAGGGAATTCACTGTTTGCAACCAGTGGTATTCCCGTGTAAATAGTTTTGATAAAGCCACAATTTATCTATTTGTCTATGTTGTTTTCTTCGTTAAAATGAATAATCTTAAACTAGTTACAGCAGACACACTTCAATTTGGCATCGGAAGGGTTAATCGAGAAAACAAGGTCTGACTGTATACGTAATATGATGCGACTGATAGGCGTAGCCTCGCGTTCAAATTTTCAGGTTTTGTTGAAGCATAACATATGAAATACTTAATAAACAGATTAACGATTAATGAATTCCGTCATCATTTCCCCTACAAGCCAAACCGACTCAAATCGATATTGCAAAAAGTGTTGTCCCTGACAACACGGCGCCTGAGAAGGCGGCGTCTGATCAGGGATTTCACTGTTTTGCAACAAAATCTATTCCGAATATAAGGGTTTCAAAAACGCTAAAGTTTATTTATGTTTTTGTTAATTCATTAAGTTAAAATATTTGACCCCAAACCAGTTACAACTTACAGTTTTAAATTTGGCTGCGAAAGAGTATAGTAGGAACTAATATTGTACTATAACATGGTGTCGACCAAAACAGGTTTCATCAGAAGACATTTTGGGAAAAGTCAACTGACGCCTTTTTGAACGACCCTGTCAAAATATCTGTATGTGCTTTCGAAAAACAATTGAGATTATATGTATGTAAAATGTCAGAGCCGGGCCAGTATAGTCGCTGAACATCCTAAGATGTATATGTACGACGTAAATCATAGCGTATGATGAGAAAAATAATAAGTATATATCGACTGTTTATGTTAAGGTCTACTGGCAAATACAATATTCGAATGACAATATTGTTTGAATAAATCATTTCTTCTTGCATTTTAGAGGTAGTTTGTTGTAGTAATATAAAAATAATTAACATGTACATTTATATATACATCTTTTTTATTTCATATTTCAACAACTCTCAAATCATTTAGTTTCAACAAAATCTATTATTTAGAACAAAAATACCACCTTTACTATCGCAATCGCCTTTAACGATCAACTCAATATTCAAAAAATGGTGGCTACCTACGCGAAAACTGTCATTTTTGAATGGCTTTGATAGCACTGTCGGACATGGAGCATTTGCTCATACTTAGCAAATGCAACATTACAACAATATTTTCAATAGTCATCTGTTACAGAGACGGCTAAAGACGTATCAATGGAGTAAAGGGTTGATTTAAATGAAACGACTCGTTTTTATGATCGCCCTATCTTTATCGACAGTCGTCTTGATATTCAAATTAATCATATGTTATTTCTATAAAAGGAGAATTTTAATACAGCAGAGAAGAGTATCTTTTGATGATAGCATCTTGCACGGAATAAAGCAACTAACCACTAAGTTGGTATTGATTCGTTTAAAAGACGGATTAGGATATTTCTTTGATAAAAAGTTAATATATGAGGAAAATGTATAGTATAACTGAATTACGTGGTTTTATTAGACACGTAATATCAGTCCTTTTGATCGTTCGTTTTAACTCCAAACCCGCCGCAAAATTGTAGCCTGATTCGATTTTTGTCAGCCATATTTTGTTTTAAATTCCGTGAAAGATAGTTCCATGTTTTGATTAAAATAAAGTAATCAATGAGCGATTTACCAAATTGTATGTGGCAACTATTCAAAAAGAGAATCAGGTTATTGCTTAAATATGAGTTATATTTTGCCATGTAAAGTCGGTTCCTCCGAGTTAAAACTAATATTAGTCTATATATCAAGGCATTATATTAATATTGTAGATTCTGTAAAAGGGAGATATTTCAAAAGCAAGAGAGCCAATTAATATAGAGAAAATTGCAGTCGGTTTTATTGAGTCTGTTCATGAGTAGTAATTAAAGATGCAACACTACTCAAGCCCCAATAGCACCGGCTTAAGCGGTATTCAATTTTCAAAACTAAAAAGGTTGAAATTCATGATCTCGAATGACCAGAAAGTATAAAAATCACTGGGAATGAAGTACGAGGCGACGTTTTACGGCCGAGTGTAAGGCATACATTGCCAATGGAGAACATGCATGTCATATACAACTGTCAATTTAGACTATCCGATATAATATCACTCATGACATCAGCTAAGTAAAAGCTACACGAAACTATACAGAACCTTAATCCTTGTTCTTGAAACGAATAGTCATAACATTTATTGATATATTAAGAACATACAAGTATTGTTAAAAAGTCTCTGACACCACAAAAATATCGTGTGCCATATATTTAAAATAAACACTCTAAATTGCATTTGAGCCTGGTTGCACCGATGCTTATTAAAGGCACTTATTCCCATCTATTGTTTTCCAGAAACGACTAAGGTTTAACCCTATAACATTTTATGGCATGTTTGTGATAAACTCATCTGCAATAATATCATTATTTGTCAGTATCTGCAGCCAGATTGAATAGTAACATAAACATTAAGATTTACGAAACCCTAATATTTAGACTAAATGAACTAAATATTGTTGACAAATAAGTCGCCTTCTAATTTTTGCAATGTAGATTTGAGACGCCTATGGTGGTGAAAGAGTTAAACCTGTTAACTTTTGAGAAGTGTGACTGTGTACGTAGGCGTGGAAAACAAGGAAGTATGAATGCGTGGCCCTTTAATCCATGGCTATTTATAATAACCAGTTCCTTTACATGCTACTTTAAATCTTACCCCAAGGAAAAAGTGTGATGAAAAAAATTGAAAATGTAAGCAAATGAAAAATGTCATTTTTGAATTGTAATGAATACATGGTAGGAAACGGAGCATTTCTCGTTACGAGAAAATGATCCCATGCGTTTTAATAAACACCAATACTCAGTTACAGAGGAGCAAAAGGCGTTCCTGTTAAGTAAAGGGTCAATACTCTACCAGTTGAAATGTTAGTCATTATTTTATTATAATATGCATGAAAATAATGCAAGACGGTTACTTGGCAAAGGGGTAACTATCTAGTCCAACCGATCCAGCCGAAAAACAATGCAAACCCTAATCTGACATCTCCCTAGAGGACTTGTTTTATCTGAGTATACTCTGTGTCTAAAGGGAAACGAGTATATGAGTATATATATGAAGTAAAATGTTAACATTTAGCCCAGACGCGCCTTTTGTCGGCTGTAATTGTCATTTAAGTTTTGCTAACTTAAGCCTAGACCTTCTCAGTTTCTTAGATAAAGGAGTTTGAGTGTCTCCCATTTTCATGCCTTAACCACTAAAAGAGGGGGGCTATAGATTTGCCTTTGTCCGTCTAGCCGTCCGTACGTCCGTCCGTCCCGAAAAGTTTGTATCACGCGTAACTCAAAAAGCGTTTGTAAAACAGACTTGAAACTTCATAGATATATTATTCAGGGTGTGAACTTGTACACCTGGGTATTTTTATCCAACCGAAATTAATATTTACGGAGTTATGGGCCTTTATTTGGTGAAAATATGGCATGTTTTTGACAAAGCGGAAGTGGGGGCAACTGTGTCCTATGGACACATTTTCTAGTTCAAGTGTGTTTCCATTCGCACAATTCTTTCCGTCTTTAAATAAATTTCACTCCCAGGAAGACACTTGGCTCAATGAATTGATTACTTTTCAGCATATGTCTAAAGTGTGTTGTCAGAATATGACATCAAATGATACGATGAGTAATTCTGCATAGTATACGACATTTTTCTCCCCATGCTAAGCTTAAAAGCCAAAGAAGGTTGTGAAATTCTCACCAAACTTTAATTAGCCAGTACTCCGCATATAGCCTAAAAGACTGAACACCCTAATTTGCTGCCTCCCGAAATTTCGCTTTCTACAATCCTATCTAGACACTCGTTCCTACCTATGGAAGACGTATAGCCAGATAAGCACCAAACAACTCGGGATCTCATTCGACTCCTAACACTTTGCATCACTTATAAAAAACAATGTGTTTTAAAATTATACCTCGTTTGCGAAGGTTATCACTTAAGTGGGAGAAGTCCTATATTCAGCATTCAAATAGTCTAACCAATTAAAACCGTTCCTCCCACTATAATCCTGAGTATCGCATTGTTAAACTTCATCCCACTGATCATGTGATCGTCAAAGACGATGTTTGTCGCCATATCCTTTTGAAATTAGGAGCAAAATGACAAACTAAGGGTGCCGGCGTTTTTCTAGATCATAACTGATGGCAATTGTTTTATCCCTTAGCATGCGCCAAGCAAAACGTCAACCTAGGAATGTGGCAACTTTGTCTTTTTAAAGTCTTTTTCATTTTCTAAAATTAACTTTTGATCGAAATGTCGTCTGCTTTTTGGTGAACATCTTCCGAATCACTTAAAATCTGATTGTCACACTTTCTCACAGATCAGACGTCAAGGTATCCGGAGCGTCTGAGCTGGATCCATGCTGTTTTGATATACCACTACAATTGAAAAGAGCGGGAACTAGGCAAACACTTTTCTTCGTAGATAAGCCTTATGTCGCAAATGACTATTGAATACACGGCAAGCCTGAGAGTCAGGAACCTATCATTTACTCTAAATGAGCCCATTCTTATTTCCTGCAATATCTAAAATTAAGTTTTACAAATTCATTTTCCTTTTGCATAGATATTCATCCGTTTTATCAGATTATGTTATTGTGGCGGAGTCTAAATAGGCATATGAGTTTATAGAGACCGTAGATATACCAGTGTAATCATATGAATCTCAGGAACAGTTTATCTGATTCTATACTGGTTCTTCCTATTTCGTGTCCGTGCTTACATTTGGACTAACTACAATGCTCACAAAATTGGATTTGCCTAGTCTAGTGTCAATTAGAAAAGGTCGGTAGACTTAATAGTTTTCAAATAACCGAGGCGTCTGAGCGCTTTTGTTCAATTACGCGTAGGTTGCACGTCATAAAATCCCGTCGTATCAGCAGAATCATTATTCGCACACGCAAGTCTTTGCGTAAATTGGATTTTTGTCATATATACTATAGATGCATCTGTATACAACATTCAAGAAGCCCCATTGTGATCGCCCGCTTCTCGCAGAGCAGAAGACACGCAGAAAGGTACGCGAGGAATCGTATGTCAGCATGACTACTGTTCTGTATGCAATATCCAATAGCCTTAACGAGCAACCAATGCGTTTTCTTTTAGTGGTCGCTGTACAGAGGTTTCATTGTATACGACTCGTTCTATCGATAGAGAGGTCTGTCGTTAGTGTTCAAACGGAACAAAGGCAAACATATCAATATACGGATTACAATATCGATATCGAAGTTGGCGCTAGTTTTATAAGTAAGAATTACCCGAAGTTCAAACTAAATTCGTTTTTCGGGTAGTTCGAATTATATTCGTTTTTCGGGTAATTCTACCAAATAAAACAGTTACCAGCAATTCGAAACGTATCGACGAAACAAAAACAATGTTGTTGGTTCAGACATTAGTTTCGATTTAAGCACGAATTTGTGTTAGTCGAGGTCGAGATAACGATGCTAGACTGTCTTTCCAGTCTAACATTTGTTTTGCATATAATCACACAAAATAGTCTACACGGGCGGCTGGTCATTCATACAATTTGAATAACAGCAGCCGGAAAGCCCGACCTAACTTACACTTCGCGAGAAAATCTGCAAATTAAATCATAGATATGAGTAAACTTGAACGTGCACACTCTTATACGTACAGTAAAACCCCTCTAATACGACCACAAAAAATATACCATATTGGCTGCTTTACAGACAGGTGGTAGCTTAATTCAGGTCGAAAATAATGGAGAAAGCTGTAGGAGGTTTCTGCATAACTTTTGATCAACATTAAGTTACCACCTGTCTTTATGGACCTCCATGATATTTCATTTTCTGGCGACATTTGAGAGGTTTTACTGTTAAACGTAAATTTATCAGTTTGTCTTACAATTCGCCAATGATATTTAGACGGGGTCGTGGCAACCTTCCTGCAACTTATTTCACAAGATTAATCAAATCGTAATAGCTTTAGATGTTTCAGTAATTACCTAGAATCGAAAACGTGTTCTCGTCTAAATTACTGAAACTTATCTTTATTGGTTTCACTCTGATTTTCTCCCGGCTCTGTTGAGATTACTTATGTCGTATAAACTCACCGAAGCCACAAGATGCACATCTACGAATATATTTTAGCGTAATAAATCACAGAGACGATTAAATAGATTTTGGTTATTCCAAACTGTTTATATGGGATTCAAATTTGTTGCAAAATAGTGAAGTCCCAGATTAGACGCCGGCTTATAAGGCGTCGTCTAATCTGGAGCTGCACCATTTGCAACGGCGCATTTATGCGACTCCGCCTGTGAAAAGATTAACTCCGTCCGTATGCAATATACCTCGTTCCATAAGAGCATTTCGCCTCCGATTCGGTTTCATGTTTAACTTACAATAAAACTTTAGTGCAGTGTTAACACAACTAAGTTTTATATTTGATGTTGTAAATTTGAGATTGAACAGTTTCTCAACTTAAGGAATTAGGTGAAAGACAAGATAGTACATCTGTTTAACATTCTGCTGTTGGTCATTGCACACAAGTTTAAATTCTGATAAACCTCAAGGTAACATGAAGTCAAATCCAGAACCGACACCTTTTCAAATTGAATAAAATTTCGAAAAAGAACAAATATTTAACAAAGAGCTACCGTAGATGAAATTTGCTTTGCAGACGACATTTAGCGCAACGTTCTAAAGATAAACGAAATAAAGTAATTCCAGCAAATTGTGTAAATCAATTATATAACAACTGTGTATGATTTAATCATTTTATTCGACAATGTCCATGTAAAGGACTTAATTTTAACCTTGAACTTGTAACTTGAAAATGTTTACTTTTCTCTTGCAATTAAAAAGCACACAAAATGATCCTCTATTGGATTTTGTTCAAGTAATTAAGTAAATGCTATTCTGTAAAACAAATATCAAAATACCTAAGGCATAAACATATCTAAACTATTCCGTCTTGCAGGGATATTTTATTAGCAAGTATTGTTTGATGCTGAAGTGTTTTATCACCTTATCAGGACCTAACGTTCGGTTTATAATCGTATTAATGAAAATGTCAACTTGTATGTCGTAGTCGACACGCTCATTTGTATACTTCATTGCTTGCTGTTTTTGTTGAAAGTTTGAGATTGATCAATATAATAATATGATATAGCATCACATTGGTTGCGACCAAATAACACTAAATGGCTGTGCTCGTATCTTGACTATATATCATTCCATCATAAAGACCCTTGAAACGAAATTAGTATTCACTAATACTTTCATCGACACCAGAGAACAAGGTTGTGTATTACCATTTATCATTGACAATGATGCGATATCCTCAAGAGGTGTCTGTCAAAAAATGTCAACGAAATTGACTACAGAGGCATGATGCTTGATAGCTTTCAAGCAGACATCCATTCAACTGTAAGTATCAAAGACAATATCCGAGATAATGACACTTCTTTGACAGTTTCAGAAGTACGAGCTGTAGATTGCAGACACCAGTTTCTAGACTTGTCCAAGAATCAAGGTAGAATAAAAACTCAAAATTCAATTCAATAGTATAAAAGAATAAACATAAATAACACCAATATGTTTGTTACCTTCAACTGGGTGAAAGTAATTTGAAGAGAACGCAGTATCGTGGAATCCGGTCGTTGGAACGTTTGAACCCTGTCTTGAGGGATCGCCTTATGTCGGAAACGTTACCGATCTCCAAATCAAACCGAGCATATTTCTGTGGTTGTAATTTAGTTATTTTTCTTCTACGTTTCTCAAAACGTGTCAAAAAGTATTTGCTTGAACTGTATGTGCAAGTGTGTACAATACATGTATTTTAATAACATATTAGAATAAAGGATTGTTGGGTGTCAGAACTGTTAGAGACATAATTTGCTATTATTTCCTCTACCCTTTACAGTCGTAGAATTACTATTCTTTATAGTGAAAACGGTAATGCAACGTAAACGCAGTTTAATTATTTTGAAAATAAGGAAATATGCTACTGTCTGTTTTAAATCTTATTTTTCTCAAAGAGTATCAAACTGTTTGGAGCTGGATCAGACGAAGAGGAACCAGCTCCAAACAGTTTGTACAATGTTTCAGTGATCAGTATCAGTACCGTTTTAGATGGTAAAATATAAAGTTTCTGCAGAAGCTGAGAATGGTATTTCTTTTCACTAATCGATTTATTTGTGTCGTTTTGCCATGAAGAATCCTAACATTTAGAGGCCATATACTTTTAAACTAGTTGCCATATCTGTTATCGCCTAGGCGAAAAGCAATTCGTACGTTGCTTAGTTTTTTGGTGACATACGAAATGATCCGCATGCTAAAGGTTATAAAGCATATGCGAGTTACTACAAAATAGTGTTGTCTTCGGAAATGCAGTTAGGACCTAATCATATATATCAGCAAGCTTGTTTCATCTCTTTGTTAAAAGCTGACACGGTGCTACATTTATTTAATTAAAAACACTTATACATCAGGTCTTATTATATCGTACTAATATGTCTAGTAAAATTCAACTTGAATGCAACATTTTAGTAATGATGATGGTGACGGTGCTCAATGCCGCTACAGCCACCCTAAGCCACAGCAAAGGCGCCCGTTGCAGTACGATTCGATGGGTGCAAAAAACGTGTAACTCGCCGGTCTACCGGTCTTAACCTTGAAGCATGGGATCGTTTTTTTCCCAAGTACTACTGTGATCTAGAATTTGTTTTTGCTGGAATTCGTGACGGGTTTAAATTTGTCGATTCTGAAAAAAAAAATGATGAATTACCGCTCAGCTACCGATGCATCTGTGCGCGCGCGGGTTGAGGATCAAATCCCAACCGAAATGAACAATAGAAATTACCGTATCGTCAATGATAAACCCAGCATAATTTCAGCCTAAGGAGCAATACCGAAGAAAAATACGTCAAAAGTAAGACTCATTCACGATGCCAGTAGACCACATGGGCACGCTCTAAATGACTTCGTGACTACCAACAATTTTAAATACCAGTCAATTCAAGACGCGGTGGATTTAGTAACACCGGGTGTTATTTCGCTAAACTAGACCTCGCAAACGCGCATCACAGTGTCAAGATTCATTCATCTAACCATAGGGCCACCGGCCTAAAGTGGCGATTTAGCGGAGACAAACATTACACGTACATGATTGAAGAGCGTTTGCCATTTGGGGCCGCTCGATCCCCAGAGATTTTTAATCGTATAACTCAAGCCGTTCGAGCAATTATGGCCATTCAAGGTTATAATGCTATGGTGTGTTATCTGGACGACTTCCTCATCATATGCTTGCCTTGAACCATTTGCTAGCTCTGTTACGTAATCTCGGTTTCCAGATAAACTATAGCAAATTTGACAGTCCCAAACGCGAACTTGTATTCCTAGGTATTATTTTCAACCCGATTAAGATGACACTGGGCATACCTGGCGATAAAATCAAAGAAAAAGAAACAATCATAAACGGTTCTTAGACTCCAAGAAAATGACAAAACGCGAAATTCAAAGTTTAGTAGGCAAGTTAAATTGGATCACACAGAGTATTTATGGCGGACGTTTCCATATGCGACGACTGATAGACAAATCTAACACTTTGGGAAAACCATGGCACCGCACTCTCGTTGCTCGAGATATGAAGCTGGATCTTGTATGGTGGTTAAATTTTATGCGCGGTGTTAACGGTACCATGCCGATGGTTGATAGTAGGTCGGCGACGCCTGTTTCGATAGACGCATGCAAGACTGCGGCTGGAGCATTCTTCCATGGTGACTTTGTATATACCCCCTGGTCCGAGAAAACTCGTACTCAACCTATTAATTATTTAGAAGTATAAGCTCATGAACCTGCTGCCTATCGGTGGGCGCCTGTTTTAGCAAATGAAAAAGTGTTCGTGCATTGTGCCAATATTGTAGCATGTTACATTATCAAAAAGGGTTCTTGTAAGCATCCGCTCATTATGGATTCATTACGACGTGTATTCTGGCTTTCAGCTGTGTTTAAATTTCGTATTCGTGCGCTTTACTACTAGAACCTGGGAAGGGCAAATTTCTTAGCAGACAGTGTGAGTAGAATTCATGAACAAAACGGCAGTGATCGTTTAATTTCACACATGGTGAACAGTGGCTTTCTGTCTTTGCAGGATCAAGTCGCACGCTAGAAGCCAAACTGGACCAGGAGGTGACCTTTTATTCCAGTCGAGCTTTATCAGAAAACACCAAACGGGCATACAAATCTCATAGACAGTCGTACATTGCCTTCTGCAACCGCATGGGGTATGCCCCTGTTCCCGCCTCTGCCGCGACACTCAGCCGATATGCTGCCTTTTTAGTGCGGACCCATACGTTTAGCTCCGTTACACAATATCTTAATAGTATTCGCCGAATGCACCGTGAATGGAACTTACCGGAATTATAACTTTACCCTAACTGTTATTGGTGATATACACTTTTAGTCGCGTATTACAGGATAAGTTTTACGTAAGAAACAATGTACATGTATCATCTGACTGCTAATTGGACTTGTGCAATTTTACCGCTAGCGGATGATGGTATTTGTAATATATGTCACTTGGAGGTCAGCGCGCATATAACATTGTTTTGTAATACTAGTGTATATTTGATGTATTCAAGCGCGCTTCTTGTAGTTACAGCCATAGATAGTAAGTAATAAAGCTCCCAGTGTCCCCCTATTTTGCCTTGGTTGTTTGTTTTAAATGTTGAATGCAGCTGAGCATATATAGCGTGTTTGACATATCACCATGAGCGCCTACCTCTGTTGACGGTAAAGTTTTATTATTAGTCTTCTATGAGAAATATGGTTTGTACAGTTCTGAAAGGCCGTTTGTGCCAAATAGAAATACGGTACTGACGACCTTTAACCCTTTCACTGCCATACGCTGCTCAAACTGACATTGCAACATTGAAATATTATGCATTTTTCACATTGCATTGAATTTATCATGTAACAAGTAACACACATTTATACAAAATATTTAAAACAATGTAAACATGTGTGAAAGGCAGTACAAAGGTGTAACGTAGCTCTCGCGAGAGCCGTGATTTGTAACTTCCGCCATCTTAATGTCGGCATCACTAAGTTAAGTGTTTATTCCTTCGATTGAACATGTGCGTTATTATTCTCACGACCTTTGGATCTCAGACAACTCTAGTTGTTCAATATTGTGTTATTCACGTTCTAAAGAGCAGACAAATCGCATGCACATTGTCTTCTTGGATTCAAGGGTTATATTAGGATTTATATGAGTCGCTTAATCGTTTTATAATAGAAGTAAGAGAAACGGCAATATCTGAAAGCGTCGTTTGATCAGGGACTTCGCTACTTGCAACACATTTTATTCCAAAACGGTGTATTAGGGGTTCGAAAATACCAAGGCTCATATACATATTTTTGTTAATTATTTCGTTAAGATACTTGATCCAAATCCAGTTGCAATCGACAATTTAAATTTGGCGGCGAAAGGAAAACGATTGTCACGGACGATATGCCAGAGCTAATTAACTTTCCTTACCTTAAATCATTCCCTCACAAAACCTTATTTACTTCAGAAAGTTTATTGATTTCAGACATTGACGTTTCCCGATACTTCTATTGTAAAACGATTAAGTGATTCAGATAATTCCTAGTATAATCGTCGACACCTAAAATACAATGTGCATGCTATTTGTCTGTTTGTTGGAACATGCATACTACGTTATTGATCGACAAGAGTTGTACGCACATGTTCAATAGAATTAATACAGGCGATACTTAGTGATGCTGACATTTAGATGGCGGAACACAATGTCATCTTATATCTTCAGAGTAATATTTTTCTGTCCTATTTGTGTAGGTAAGTATTATGATAGAACGCCGCTTAATATAGTGTCCGATTTGGTTTAAAATGCTGTTTTGCAAATTTCTTCAAAGAATTCACACGGTTACAAGATTGTTTGGGACGTTTAGCATCTTCATATCATTCGATAGAAAAAACCGTATTTGAAGTATCCTTTGCAAAAAGCTCAGAGCTTGATCAAACTCCGGGTAACACAAATTGTCAAGTTTCCACAGCATTTATTACAAATTAAATATAAAGACCATTATTTTGCCAATAATTATTTACTTTTCTCAGATTCTTTACTTAATAAGTTAATCTAAAACTAACATGTGGGGGTAAGGGTTATAGATAAACTACCAATTTAACATATTCGACAATGTTTTTTGTTATAAATATCTGACAAAAGACACCACGAGAAAAAACATCATGCATCGATTAAATATATTCACATTATACAACTTTTGATAGCGCCGCATATGGAATCTTAAATCCATTTTCAGACTTGCCGTGTAGTATATCTCCCTCTTGATTTACGAGGGAATTTCCAAATTTGAAGAAGGTTTTCCTAAACTTTACTTATGTCACAACAAATACTTCTTCTATCGCTCAAGAAAACAGATTGCGTCTGCTTTTTCTGAGTTGCATGTACTAGATATCCGAGACCAATTGCTCTCACATATATCAAAATTAAAAGAGAACGTCGTTCTCGTGTTTCTCTGTTATTTGATTACATATGCGGGATATTTTTAATTATGCTGGGAATTTAGTTATATTCTTTCTATCAAAGTCCGAATGTTACTTGAACGTGCTGCACTTCCCGCCCTCATTTTAATAATCGTCGGCTATTGAGGTTACAAAGGGCGCTTGTGTTTAGTAAATTCTTAGTGTTCATTAAGCCAGTTAACCCCTTCACTGCTTACCCCGAACCATAGCGTCAAATACAAACAACTAAGATTCGGATCCAAGCTGTTTGATACTCAGCGAATATTTTTGCCAAAACTAAAGTTAATTTATTAAGTGTGAAAATACGGCAGACAATATATTGCGCAAGCGTAGACTTGTTCCCGGCAGTGAAGGGTTTAAAAGAGAACGTTGATCTCGTAGTTCGTCGTTATTTGATAACATATGCGGGATACTTTTAATTATACTAAGTAGAATTAGAAATTTCAATTATAAGTGATAAACACGTTGGTCTTGAATTCCTTGTAGTACCGAATATAACGTGAACAGGCTACCTTTCCCGCCATTATCTTAATAATTGTCTGCTATAGAGGCAACACAATTCCTGAAAAAATAATGAAGACTCGGCTCTGCGGGTTTCGGTATTTTTTAGTTTTACTCAGATAGTATTTTTTCGGAAACTCATTATTTCGTGTAATATCGTAGATCAGATTGTTTCTTTATTGGTGGAGTGTATTTTAAATCAATGAAAGTCCTCCTATCTGTCCTCTCCTGAAAAAATGTCGGACCTAGTCTCTATTATTTCTTAGGAATAGACAGATACTCGAATGTTCTCCTACAGGACAATGCTTAAAAGAGACCGTCAGTGTTCATTTTACCTGTTAGCTCACGACACATGTGATCGAGGCACGGGTAAAATGTATGATTAAGTGTTGGAGAAAGATAGAGTATCTATTCATTCGTGAACAACAATTAAGACGGACGAGACCCGCATAGCCGAGTCTACATTATTTTTCAGGAAGGGACAGATACAAAGATTTTAATAGACTTGAAACAGACTCGCTGATATAGTCGCACAATTATGTACGGTATTGAACGAAAGAATGGCTTTCCCGAAAAATAATAGAAATAAAGATAAGCTAAGTCTCCATTCCTGAAATTTAACGGCAAATTTATGAATGGGACTACCTCACAAGTTTATTTTAACTTTAATCCATGAACAATTGACGGATCGTCGACAAAACGCTTGACCAATCAGATTACGCCGCTCATTAGCATCATTCCTGTGATGACGGAGATTGCGTCGTCCGCCATTTTCTACGACATTTGAGCGTTGTTTTTTTGTAAGCAAAGATGGTTTAAGATGCAATTTTCAAATGATGAGCGGTGCTGCTTGGGAATGTGTAGCCCATAGACGGTCTATACAGCCGCCATATTGTCTGCAGGAACCTGCAGACAAGATGGCGTCTGTATAGATCGTCTACATTATCGGAGACGAT
>JAULCE010666595.1:0-36284 GCA_032359355.1 Macoma nasuta | reverse complement strand
ATTCCTATAATGATTTCAATACAATTCAAAAATATAATTTGTCTTTTACACAGATTTTCATATTTTTCTAAAGATAGTTACCGTTCGGATAAATCTAAATATAGCCTGTGGAGGAAGGGTTAAGGGTCTCACTGCTTATGATAATATTTTAGCCAAACACGGCAGCGTCTGAGTATCAAACTTTTACATGTATGTATCTATGAGGGGTGTTCGAAACGTTTTTGCAAATGGGTCAGTTTCTCTAAATCTACAAGTACGGTTTTCATGTTTGAAACATCATTGGAAATATCTATTTCTTGCGGATACAGTGATGTATTACACAATGACACAACACTTCTCTTTATTATGCAAAGTAGGCCACAATTGGGATCAGTCATATGACACTGGCCATATTGAAATTATATTTTTTTAAGTTATGGTTCAAATGCATTAACATAATAAATATATAAATAAACTGTTTGTCCATTATTATGTGAAAATTCCGAAACACAGCAATGACATGTTGCATTGTTTTTCGATGTATATACAATTCATATATACAATTTATAGTTGAAAAATATATCAACTTTATTATTAAGAATTGTTGCAAAATAATGAAATATTTTTATATTGAATTAAAATATAACATTATTACAACATATACAAATGATCAAGACAAAAAAATCAATTCCTTGAATAACTCTTAATTATATATAAAAGTATATGGTATAGGGTCTTCAAATGTGTTTATGTATGTATTATTTTATATGACAAAAAATAGGTCAAACTGCACTTTGGTTTTATTGTAAAGTCTTTTCCATATTCATTATAGTTGGTTCATGACTGCTTATAAGTTTCGATACATTATAATGACTATCAAAAGAGTTATGGTAGTTTTTTATATGCAACATCAAATGAAAGTTTGATTAATGTCAGTAGCAAATATGGCCAGTGTCATGTGATTGATCCCCATTGTAGTCTACTTTGCACAATAAAAAGAAGTGTTGTGCTGTTTGTTTTGTATGTGGTGTGTCCTTGAAGACCTTTTTTACTACTTTTATTCCAGAGAAGACCGCCTTTCTTATGAGGGTGTACACTGCTTGTAATAACAAGTCGACCAACCACAGCATAATCTGAATATCAAACGTTTATGTATGTATTTGATTCTTGTGTTTTGTTCAGAATATACTCTCACGTAACTTGTAGATGACTATCTATAATTAAGAATAAAGAAATGACCATATAAGACAATCACACACACGCCATCGACATAAAGTCATCTAATACAGTTACGCAACTACATTACCAGACTTTGAGACATATATGCAGAAACTCTCACCCGGAACTAACTCCGTGTTTGCACTTTGACCTAGATCACAATTTGTTCTGTTGTTTGTATCTTATGAATTAATGTGACACGTTATGAGTAAAAAGGCTTATAAATCACATGCAGCGATTAATTACTTCCAATAAATGTCAAAATGTCACGAGTTGGTCGGTTTATATCGATTTGGCGAACACTTTTGAAATTGTGAAATTCTATTTTTGGACCTCGTCTGCACGGACAATGCCTCTATAAGTAACATGTATGTGTTGGCCTTTACAAAAGGATCTTGTAAGATGTATTTGACATAACTTGCATGATCTATTTTCTGCTTTTATGGAGCGGCGAACAAATTCAGACCTACCTCAGACGTCGTGTTTCAATGGTGGCGATTGATCCGTCCCCACATATGTTGATACTCATCAGAATCAATCATACTTTGTTCTCTTTCACTGAAATCAGTTTGCTTCTTTTAAATCATCTCATTTCTGACACCAAGACTTATCCAAATGTATATTGTTTTGCATCCCAATAAGCCGTGTTTTCTCAGACGTCACAAAATGGTAAAACTGACGCGAATAATAATCATCATGCTCGAACGCTTTTATATTTGTGGTTCTATTCTGTTCATATAAATCGGACAACTATGACAATAGTTTGGTAGTTAGGCCTCTTTCATTGGGATAACAATTATATAGATAATTACTGTCCATTTCACTCAACTGGGACACTCAAAATGAATCGAGATTTTTTTTAGTCAAAGGGATATTGTTCTGATACCCACCTCAATCGATTTCTTCGTTTTTTAGGAACTCTGTTGCCAAGTTTCACTTGATTCCGAACACCCACGGTGAAGAAATCGCCGAAAATGCATTTTCTCCATGCAATCTGACAGCTGTTTATTTGAAAATGGCCGCCGCAAATGACGCAATGCACATGACCTTGGAATGTACCATTTTTTTTGCAGGGGTGTTAAGTAAGTAGATCTCTAAATAGTCCAATTGTGTCCTTTTTCATGTAATTTCCTTCTTACAGGTATGTCGGAGTATGTTTTATTTACATTTCGTGCATTTTTTGTATACTTTAATGAAATAAACGTAAATGAAATATCCTGATGTCACTGTTGTTATTATCGCTCCATTCATTAACTGATTTAATGACGTCAAACGGGGACTAATTATGACGTCAACAAGCGCACATGCACACTCTAATCTGAGCCAGAAAGTTCGGAGTCTGAATCATTTCTGGGGCTGATATTTTATCAGAGTTTCGACTTAAAATTCAATAATATGCCTCCTAAAAAGACAAACTCAATCTTACCAGCGAGGTCAAAAAATGTGTTGAACGCCTTTCGAAATGTTTGATGCAGGAAACCTGAATATACCGGGAGTTACGAGAGCATCTCAAAAAAGAGTTACTCATGAATGTACATGTAATACATGTACGTATGCTACTGTGTAGTTATTTCGCTAAACATGCAACGATAGCGTGATATTTGATCTGATTGCGGATCGGGTTAACTAAGGTTTAACACATTGACTGAAAAGACGTGGAACTATCTTGAAGTGTACCGTGAGTTTGTCATCTTTTACATCACAAAATTGAGCGAGGGGCTGAGAGCATGGGGTTTTATTGGGTTTCTTTGATCTGCAACATGTGTGTAGCTCGATCCGCCCTTTACAAAAACAGTTAATGTCGCTAAATCGCGAACACAGTGGGGATATACAGATATCAGTTGAGGCAGTCATGTTAAAATAAATACTTAGGAAAGGATGATTTAATAAGAAGTTTTTCTAGGCGTCATTTTATAATTTATGTGCACATGCGCAGACATTTTGGCGGCAAAAACGGCTTGGGTCGTTGCTGATACGGCAGTTTCATCTGGGTCTTCGACGCGTTAGACTTGTCATTTTATTCCTCGTCTGTAGTGATATTCTGAGCATATTTCCCATCCAAGCACGTCTGATCAAAAAGTTATTTGGTTTACAAAGTTTTCCCCATCCGTTTTTTTCGGATCATGATGTGAAGAACGTAAGCTTCATAATCTAAGTCTTGCAAATAAAACAGTTCTTATTCGAATAACTGAAAACACGGCGGCGCGTCTCTATTCAAAACGGCCACGATTAGTGTTGTGCTGATGATCGATTATAATCGAAAGTTGATCGGGGAGACCCAATAATCGGCGACAATCGATTGTGAAATTCCATAATCGATTGTCGACATTCATTACCGGTAGTTGCGCATGTTGTTTGGCGGCTAGATATACGTTTTCGTTCTTGGCAAGGTAAAAATAACCCCAGCTTTACTGAGTAAGTACTAGTTAAGCAATAAAATCGAAAATATCCGAACCTGCTAAATTTGTTCTGCGACACGTATTTTCTGTCCTCTTTTACCAGTATAAGTCCAGGGTTATCGGTAACACGAGTTTAGGTGATATATCTGTTTACCGATGAAGGGGTTTACACGCGTGGTCTATATGCTAAGCCCGGTGTCTGATCCGGATCCAAGCTGCTTAACAAACAGCCATTATATCTACCAAAATCAAAAAAGTTAATATGTGAAATTTGAGATCAAAGAAGGCGAAATATTGAACATGCACATACTTGAGTTAAATTCGAACTTAATTTAAGTAATAACAGATAGTTCCCTCAATTTCGACAAGTATCCACACAGAAAGACGCAGTTTTTTGTCAATCACATTTTATTTGAACACAAAATATTGTTGTGTTTTTTTTATATCATAACACACACATCAATAACGAATTTGAAAAGGATGCCTTTTTAGCGTATCCGGTGTAAAAACAATCACCTTGTATTTACACTAATCCTGTCACAAAAATATCGCCTGCTGAAATACTCGCCTGCTTGATTATATTAACACGTTCAATTCACTCATAAGTTGGCGAAACTGTTAACTGGGTGTCAATTAAATTAGATCCGGGTCAGTCGCCGATCTACTCGGCGTCTGATCCAGATCAACGCAGGAAAACGGCATGACTATGGCAGCGCGCGCGGTTGATAGGATATGAGTCAATTATAAAGTGCATTTATAAAAGCCCATCTCTGCATTAAAAAATACACTTTCGTAGATCTAACGTAAATAGCTATATTTACTTTCACTGTTGTAACGCCATAACCCTCCTTGTCAAATAATCGGCGTTCTCGCCCTATTCATTGTAAATTGGTCTGTGACGTTCGAGTTACGTCATTAACAATGCATGTGTCTAATTATAGCAGTAATGGGATTTAACATCGTTGAAAATATACATGCATAACAAGAAATATATAAGGCAGAGCAATTCACGTATTAGTTCCCTTCGAAAATATCATCAATACAGGATATTTTATCCAGTTCAATGGTCAAATTTTGGCCTATTATGTTATTCTACCTGAAAACCCCTATTGATAATGAAAGATGGAACAATCCAAATCCGGGCATGCGCATTACGTCATTTGCGGCGGCCATTTGCAAATAAACAGCTGTCAAAATGCATGGAGAAAATGCATTTTCGGCGATTTCTTCACCGTGGGTGTTTGGTATCGGGGGAAACTTGGCGACAGAGTTCCTAAAAAACGAAGAAATCGATTGAGGTGGGTATCAGATCAATATCCCTTTGAATAAAAAAAAATCTCGATTCATTTTGAGTGTCCCAGTTCAGAGGTGTTCGGCACGTCTAACGATTAAAATTTTTTTCGATAATGTATATAATACGAAAAGGCGACATGAAGTCCCCTTCAATTTTACCCCTACTTGCTTTAAAAGTCCATAACTCGGCCAAAAATTGGACGATCCTGAAGAAAAAGGTCTCGTTTTTCGTGGAAAACATGCCTCCGTGTGAATAAACAGCAACAGAAACAATCGACTCACCATAGCATCTTCTACAGAGCCACGAACGCCAATATGCCCAGGTAAGCCACGATGTGACCGCGACGAAAATCCACTTCGCACATTAACAAGTCGCTTTTCCAACGAGTGTCACACAAAAACGATCATATATCCGAGTTCATTTGGTATTGTTTGTCATAACACTACACTTCTTTTAACTATATTGATGTATGTAATCCGTGTGTCGAAGAAAAACGATTAAAACACTGGCTGATATTTTGTTTTGAACTCAATTCAAACAATCGGGTAGACGCTTGACGATTCATTCGGAATGACTCGATTGTTATCGTTGTTTAACGGTAGATTGGCTCTCGGCTCTTATCTGTTTTTGTATTCGGTATCAGAAACAGGAACAAGCGCAATTGTGATACAGATCAAAACGGCTTTTTCCACAAGCTGGGACTAATTCAAGTTATTTTTCGAGTTTTTCAGTGTGAAATGACGACAAAACATACAGTTTCTTACATCGAGTGTTTAACTTGACAGTGTTTTATGATCTGAACTTGGATATATGATTGTTGTTTGTGACACCTGTTGGAAAAGCGCGTGCGAAGTGGATTATCGTCTCGGTCACATCGTGGCCTACCTGGCGCTATTGACGTTCGTGGATCTGTAAAAGATGCTATGGTAAGTCGATTGTTTCAGTTGTTGTTTATTCACAAGGAGGCATGTTTCCCACGAAAAAAGAGACCTTATTTTTCTGGATCGTCCAATCATTGGCCGAGTTACGGGTTTTTAAAGTAGGGGCAAATTTGTAGGGGATTTCATGTCTACCTTTCGAATTATATTAATTTTTTTTTTTTTTTTAATCGTTAGACGTGCCGAACACCTGTGTGTCAAACAGCTTGGATCAAGATTAAATGTTGAGTTGTTCGGTATCCAATCATGATCAACGTTTTGTACACGTAGGCTAAGGTTATGATAAATACATTCAATCAGGATACAGAGCTCTAAATAAGCATGCAAAAATTATACATTTAGGACATTGTCTATATATTTCTTAAGGAAACCCTTTGGTGTGAACACTCAATAGAAACGTTACTTTTCTAACGGGCTGTCACTCTATGGGGTTTCATGAAGAAATTTTAGAATTTTAAATATGCATGTTACCTGGCACCCTGACGATACAATTTACATTTCAAATTAAATATTTATCTTATATAAATTGACTATACACTTACACATCCACTTACCAAGAATCTCTGTATAGTGTTTATTCCACATAAAAATATGTATATGAAATGGTACAATATCAGTAATTAGGTTCCAAAAGTGTGCGTGTTGGTTGAGCTTCAAAATATTTATGGCTTACATTGGTGATTTAAAATCAACAGCACATCATATTTACGACTATATTTTAGAACCAATGTCATGTATTATGTATGTATTATATAGATCTCTATTGTCTATATAACTATTGAAGTAGCGGTGTTCAAACAGAGTTAGCTATATACGTTCTTAAGGTAGTGATCACATGACAACAAAAGAAAGATGCCATCTGCATGGATATGCTTGCAATTATAAACTTACAAAAAAAACAAAGTTTGATGTTGCTGTAAACAGTATATGTATATGTATCTATACATTGATGCCTACGAGAGGAGTTGGGGGAGAAATCAAATTATAATAAAAAGGAATTCAATGTATAAATACATATTCAAATCAATGTGGGAAGTGATTTTATGATTTTGAATAAAACAATTAAAATAATAGGTTTCAAAACTAGACTAAAATAAAATTGAAATGAGACAAGCTGTACACACTTTTTTATTCTGATATCCACACTGTTTGATGCTTGGTTTTCCTGATCTACCAACGTAACGAGTCAATTTTAACAATGGCTTGTTCCAAAGAGTGTATAATAAAAAGTAAACTATATATGTCCTGACTTATTTATTGTTTATGTCTTCTTAATCCTTGCTGTTCTTTTGTCAGTATTAATTCTTCATCTTTTATCAAGCAATATATGATTCACCATTTATTCATATATATTTATTTCACTGTATTCAAGTGAAGTCTGGTCACTAAATCTGACCACCAGTCAAGGGGAAACGTGTTTAACGTTGTGGTCAGCCATAAAGCAATATATCAGGTGTCAGATCTCGAGAGTTAAGCGCAGCATGTTATATTATTTACAGTCAAAGCAATGATGACCGAGGCTGATAAGCCCTCTTCAATCTGAAGTAGTTCCCTGGCATATTCTTAGGTCTGTACACAGCACACACACGTGATAAAAAAGACAGTAAAATTCACTCACCCACATGTAGACAGCTAAGTGTCCAATACTCAACTGTTATATACATTATTTATCGCTCACTAAATATCCAATACATTCACTGAATTTACAACACAAAATGTACACAATACATGTCTATAATTTCCCAACATGTTAATCGGAACCTTTCGTATAGTATCGGGATTTCTCGGGGATTTCCGGTGTAATGGGGAAAAGTGACTCCCGTAGCAGACTGACCGGGGGTCGATATATTATATAGTAATGTTACTCCCCCGGTTATTGTACTATGACCGGGGGAGTCATAGTACACTGACCCCCTTACATATAACAAACTGATCCCATATATAACAAACTGACCCCCCATAATAAACTGACCCTTAACAGTTATACTTATTGTTCCTATTTATTCCTACTCATTTGAGGTTATTCTATTAATACCTGACTCTGTGCTGTCTAAACCATGAACGTGTTTACTTCCAAACTTAAAGAGTTTTTTAATTGGCCATAGTCATACATAACGGATGTATTCCCCGCATGCACACAAATGGTTTATCGTTGATGTTTAGACGTTAAGTATTCTTGATTTGAACCCTGCCATT
Source organism: Macoma nasuta (assembly GCA_032359355.1). Classification (NCBI taxonomy): domain Eukaryota; kingdom Metazoa; phylum Mollusca; class Bivalvia; order Cardiida; family Tellinidae; genus Macoma; species Macoma nasuta. The sequence continues at coordinate 28,260 of JAULCE010666595.1, read as the reverse complement.
GTGCTAAGTAACTCGGCATTTATCATGGATTCAACCTATTTTTATGCTCCCTTTTGAAAAAAGTGGGGTATATTGCTTTGCAAATGTCGGTTGGTCTGTCTGTCTGTCGGTAGACCAAATGGTTTCCGATCAATAATTTAAGAACCCTTTGACCCAGGGACCTCATACTTGGTAGACTTATTGGTCAGGGCCAGCATATGACCCCTATTGATTTCAGTGGGTCAAAGGTCAAGGTCAGTGTGACCTTTAGCTGAACAACGGTTTCCGCTCAGAGTGGCTCAATAACTTAAGAACCCTTTGACACAGGGACCTCATACTTTGTATGCTTATTGGTCAGGGACAGCAGTTGATCCCTATTGATTTTGAGGTCAGTAGGTCAAAGGTCAATGTTAACTAAAAAACGGTTTCTGATCAATAACTTGTAATGGCTTAGACCCAGAGACCTCATACTTGGTAGGCGTATTGGTCATCACTAGCAGATGAAACCTATTGACTTTCAGGTCAGTATGTCAAAGGTCAAGGTTAGAGTGACCTTAAGCAGATAAATGGTGTCTGATCGGTCCAACTTTATTTTATTCAAGTGTCCAAATACTACTATTAACATGGCTGCCAAGGGGGCATAATGTTTTACAAACATCTCTTGTTGCGTTCTAAAACAACCGCCCATTATTTGAATCGAGTCGGTTACGTTTTGGTTGTCACGTTCGGTTCAGTTCCGTAACCCACACATCATACGCGGCGTTATATGTAGCTCTCTTTGCTTCATATGCTTGTTTTAAATATTTTTTTTTTTAAGTATTTGGAAATGGAGCCTTTTCTACGAACGAGTATCAACCATCATATTTATATAATATGCATCAAATGCTTTTACCAGGGGTAAGGTAATACATACAAACAATTATCAGATTTACGGGGGGGGGGGGCTCCTTTTTATATGTGCAAAAGGGTTTATTAAACTAAATTATAACAGCCCATATGAAACACTGAAATTTTAATGTTAATCTCTAAAAAACAATTTCTCCGAACGACATGAATTACCACTCATGAGAATCGTATTGAAATGAGTGGTTACTCTATAGGGTTTGTCAAAGATATAAGCAATTTAGTAATTCAAATATGCAATTCAATGCATCTGGGGCTTTATCTAATCTACGTCTATTTTTTTTCTCAGCAAATACGTGGTCAATTTGACAAGGATGGTGTTCTGTTTGTGTTTTAATATCACTTTCATATTATTTCAGTTAATCCGCGATGGGGCCAGCAAACATTGAGTGCTGTATGACTTGATCTCCCTGTCACGGAAGCATAGCAAGGGCACACATATACTCATATGATCAGGACATCGGGCAAACCAGTCATAGCGCTACCATATTTATAAGGAAGCTAGAAGTGCCAACTTCAAAATACATTTTATCCGTCGCGGCAGGGGATCGAATACGCGATTTATCGTAACACTGACGGATGCCTAACCACTTAATCATGGTGACGGCTATTGAACATTGCGTCATGAATATGTTTAATACAGAAAGAAGTGACAGTCTTTCTGAAAATGGGGCTAGACTAACGTCTGTGCAATAAAATAATGAATATCTACGGTCTATCAGAAAAAGACGGGTACATTGATCGAAACACCATTGACAAAAGAGGTCAACGTCCCCCTGACTTTTCGAAATTTACATGATATCCTTTTTAAAATTTGTGTGGGCTCGACCATAACAAAACGTTATTCACCGGGTGAAATTTTTTATACCGATGGTCAAAGATACTTTTCAGTGCAATGTTCTAAAAAATTGATGGGAGTATTATAGTTCAATTAGGTCGGTGTATACTAAATGGTTTTCCATAGACATCCATTATAACGTTCATGTTTACACCAACTTCCCAATATCTCGTTGGCTATTAAGTTGCCCGTCATTTGAAAGTTCCATTCAAGTGGTATCTAAATATGACCTTGAATATACATCTCATCCGATGGTGTTTTGAGCTACAGACTGCCAGACAAACAGGATGACCCCAAATGCGTCGATACATTTCATGTCATCTCTCTTAAAATACCATTAGCCCAAATATCATTACTAATTTTAGCCCAATGTCATAAAATCACTTCATGATTTTAAAAATATGTTGAAACGACTATTATTTTCAATTATTATAATTAATTTATTTATTTATTTCATTATTAACCAATCAGTAAGCTGGGATTTGTAAACATTAGCTCTGCAGTACCCGTACTTTTCTCGACCAACCAGGAGGCCGCGATGCATTTAGTAGACACCCACCTAAAAATGAACATGATGTTAATTTGTTTTCGATTTTTCAGATTAAACGTACTTTAAACTAAATTTGAAAGAATACCATAGAGTGATGTTTTTAATTGGTTACTTCTTACCCTGTCGGCACAGGCTAATTCACAGTACTTGGGGGAGATTTTAGCCAAAAAATTGCCATTTAAGCTATATTTTCAATTTTTTTATTTGAAATCCGTTTGAGTGAGATCTTTCACAATACTTTTAATTTAACCATTATGTAGTACTCTTAAATACAGAAGTGTGATTCGACCCACTGTCAGTGGTAAAGTCACTCAAGCGTGACGATTTCCAATTTTTACATGTAAATTGCAGTTATTTTTCGTTTAGTGATCAAAATACCCTGGAAAAAATGGATGTGACACCTTATTCGGGTGTTATGCATCAATCTGCGACACTCTTTGTGATAAAACATAAAAATTTGACGATTACCAGTAAAACATTGCTCTCAGTGGCTCCTATAACTAGCCCACCCCTCCCCACCACAAGAATACAATTTACCGACATCGAATTTCAAACTCAATAGCCCTCTTATTTTCATACTTAGTGATTTGATGGGAAATAACCATTGTTTTACTGCAGTTTGCAACATAGTTATTTCAATACATCAGCTAATATACACAAATACCTGTGAAATAAGACCATTACTATTTGTGAAATGGTGGGTGGGGTATTCAACCCCTCTCAAGTGGAGGTTCTAGGACAAAATGATAAAAAATAAGCTAAAAATCCGGTTGTTTAGTTTATAATGGCACTAACGAATATTCTATTGTGTATGTGACGTGTAAAATGTGTGTAAAATTACTGTTAAATGTCTGTATTGCTTTAAAACAGTGATTAAATGATCAAACAATGCAAACATGATACGTTTGAATGACCTCAGTATTGCTAAAATATTTACAAAACAAGATTTTGGTATTTTTTTGGGAGCTAGAGACACTAAATATATTGCAGCGTTGAAAGCGAGTGACCCATTGGCATATTTCAGCAAAAACTATGCACAGTAATTGCCAGAATATATCAGAAATAACGAAAAACATGCCGGTCACCCTTTTTCTTTTCGACCGATTCAATTTCCTCACAAAATACTCAGATCCACTTAATATTGTGTTTTTACGTTAGAAACGCCCAAAACACTGATTTTATAGTAGAAATAGGCTGAATAGAGTGGATTTGGATCTTTTGTGACCGGAAATAACATTTCAGGTTGCTCTATTAAGGTCGGTGACTACTAAATGGTTTTCCATAGACATCCATTATAACGTTCAAGTTTACACCAACTTCCCAATATCCCGTTGGCTATTAAATTGCCCCTTATTTGAAAGTTCCATTCAAGTGGTATCTAAATATTACCTTGAATATACATCTCATCAAATGTTATTTTGAGCTACAGACTGCCAAACAGGATTACCCCAAATTCGTCGATAAATTTCATGTCATCTCTCTTGAAATACCATTAACCCAAATATCACTCCTAATTTTACCCCAGTGTCATAAAATCACTTTATTATTTTAAAAATACCTTGAAAAGACATTTATTTTCAATTATTAAAATTAATTCATTTATTTATTACATTATTAACCAATCAGTAAGCTGGGATTTGTAAACATTAGCTCCGCATGACCCGTACTTTTCTCAACCAATCAGGAGGTCGCGACGCATTTAGTAGACACCCACCTCAAAGTAATATATATTGCATGTATTTCACGAGGCCGTCAGAGTGTATTCGGGTTTATTTAAATTGCGAGCGCAATAATGCAATATATGTTTTGTATCATGATCTAAACCAATTCATTTGAACTACAGCGCTTGGTCGATCAGTCTAAACAATAAGGCAGTGTCCATTTTAGCCTGAACGAATAAACTCGAATCAATGGGCGTGCTATCCTCAAGCACGCTATCGAACATTCTAAAAGACATACACTTGATCACGTGTCTAATATGGTGAGCGAATTTCTAAACAACATAGTTCGAAATTCGTCACGTCATATCGGGAAAACAAGCTATGACTGTGCAAAATCCAAATATGCATGCGTCTATCTGATATATGCACACTACCGGCAGTTATCGCATAGTTAATCCTAATTATGAAAGCACCAACCCTTCCATACCGATGCAAGATAGTGTGTGTCCAATTTAAAAAAAAAACAACCTATAGTAAAACGCCAGACCCATGGTACACTATTTAGATACCGTATATACGAGTGGGTCAACATATTATAAGGAGGGTCAATATATTATGACAAGGGGATCACTTTAGTATATAGTAAAATGACCGGGAGTCACATTACTATACAATATATCGACCCCCGGTCAGTCTACTACGGGGGTCATTTTACCTCATTACACCGGCAAACGTAATTTATTACTAACAACTGAATATTAAAACAATGATATGACAACCATTTAAAGAAAATCTAAACCTAATAATATTATTATTAAAAATAAATTCATAAAATAAACAAAGAATTAAGCCACTATATGCCGAATCCGTTAATTACGATCAGTGATAAATCATGTATGTATGTATGTATGCACTTATGTAAGTAGGTTGTTTAACTATGTGCTAATGCTGCCCAGATGTGTGGACCTTATGCTTATATGAAAATAAAAGTTGAAAGTTGAAAGTCATCTACTAAAGCTACTTCCATATTTACCTCATTAACACTAACATTGACAACTAATAGTCAGATTATATGCACCATCGATCATATCAGAGAACAAAACAAGTTTGAAATGTTAACCCGACCCACGTTGCCGCATGTGAATAGTGTCAGCGGTCACACACACACTCACAGAGCACTGGATAAACAGTGTTTTTCAGGAACAGTGTTACGCTATCTTTCTATTAAATATTGGTGTAAATTATGTTCAGCCAATTCCATGATTTGACCATTTATCAGAACCGAGTTCAATGTGGACGTTTAATGGATAATAACACTTTCCGGTTTCGGTAGGGTGAAAACATGGGGCTGATTTCGTTTTTTGATTTACGCTTGCTTATCTATGATGCAAAGAATTCCCGCCAAACATGGTGTCTACTTATTTAATAATGCAGCGAGATTTTTCCTAAGGCAAGTGGTACAGATACAAATACAAAAAGCTCTTCACAATTTTTCAGACAGGTTACAATCTGATTAACAAACACAATCACAGTTACAATCAGTTATAGTGATTGACGCATGGCTAATATTTTCAAAAAAATATGAAGATCTACGTAATATGGATGATGTTCATGAACTATGGAAATACATTTTAGCAGACAACAGTTTTGGAGGCAGGTTAAAAGGATTTTCAATTTTCTCCCAGATTAAGGAATGAAAAAACCTCTTCCATAAAAACCGTACTTTCCCAACGAAATTGATTTTAATAAGGATATTGTCATAATTTCAAAGAGGATTTTTTAGAACCATTTTTATGCCCCCGGTATCTATAGTGATTGTCCTGTCCGTCCGTGCGCGCTCGTGTGTGCGTGCGTGCGTACGTGCGTACCAGGTTCGTTACGTCTAGCATAAATACCTAATTGACCTAATTTGGGCTTAGATAATATTTCTTGGTTGACTAGATAATACCGTTTCGTCTAGCATCACCCTCTTAGTAGTGGTAAAATATATTATAGCTGCGATGTATTATTTTCTGCAAAGCTCGTCAGGAAAAAAAGCACAAAAGGAGTTGTATCTGGCATCAAAGTGCATATACGATGTTGTTGTTAAACATTAAACGAATATCATATATCAGGGTATATATAATTTGGCAAGTGTTATACATAATTAAGCAATATTGCACATGAGTGGTCATTCAAAATGGAATTCATTTAATGAGTTTTCTAAACTTGATAAAGACGAGCCTAGGCGAGATTTTATAAATTTAATAAGTTCCATATAGAATGACCGCAATTTTTTTATCCTATTTCTATTATAAATTATAATGCGACGTTATGTGTATAAATGCTTTATACACATAATGTCGCTATTTAGCGCGGTCATTTTAACGCTGTTAATTATGCGTTCATTTGTAAATCACTAGTTATATATCGAAAATTTTATCACTCTGTTATACCACGCTGGCGACGTCAATAATGATATAAATACAGCTTTCACATACTATAAAGTTCTCGATGAGCCGGTCAAAAAGTCTAAGAACATGAGCTGTTCTAAAACATAATTGTTTCACTTTTTCTGAACTCTAAATATTGATTGTCTCAGTTTTAATGACTCCCTGGTGGTTATAGCACTTTTTGTGCAGCACGATTTGGAACCAACTGTTTAGCTTGAGGCGAAATTTAAGTTGCGTTGAGTTTTACGGCACTGCCGTGCGTAATTATTCATATTTAACCCTTTAATTGCTGAATTTAAAAATAGACTGATCCAATTTTTAAATATGGACAGTCTATAATAATTATTTGGGTAAATTCCCCTGAACAATTATATATGACAAAAAAGAGAAGACCTCTAATCAGAGGGCTCCCTCTGATCTGGGTCTACTCTGTTTGCAAAGGACATGTTAACTCGTTTCCAGCACTACAAGGTTAAGGGGAATATTGGTAGGAACGTCACATTGTATGATTAGGTATATCTTTTGTCATACGATTGCAAGAGTGTCGATGTTGTTGCGCCGTAAATACTGTGTTTAAACTGATCTATCATATTTTACAGTGTTCTAAATGGGTTTCGATTACAATAGCCGTTAGTATTCTACACATGTTCCACTTAATTACCGTTTTATCAAACGATATCATGTCAGATGTCACTTTCAGTAAAATGTCATTAATGACTGGGCTAGCTGGATTTTTGTGCACAATGATAAATGTCGCCTGTGATGATTGTAAATTCCACAAAATTCCTTTATACTTTGTTCATGTTCTGAGTTTTAATATGATGGCGATTTTTAGACAGGTTACGTTCACTATTCGTTTTCACGGAAATGTTTTAGTCGATAACGCAACTTGCAAGCAGTGAAGAACCAGGTGTATCTCTTTTCTTCTTGAAATGGTTCACATAGTGGGCCATTTCTATTTTTCAATTTTTTTACATGGAATTAATGATTATGATCTTGGTAAAGTTCGAAAAAGAACAATTGTAAGATTTAAAACCTTTGAGAGCATAATATTCTGCCGAAAAATCGTCATGATTGTCTATACTGTCTTGTCCCAAATACACAATAAGCTTATCGTAAAATGATGAAACTCGTTTATGATATCAGTTACCACGACCGTCCAATTTAGAAAACTTCTACTCGACTATTAAACCCAGATAAGGCTGTCAAAGCTAATGAGCATAACGGAAGACACCACACACACCTGATAGTAAAAATTTGTAATCGTTGAGTAACTCATTATTCGTGGTTTCCTGCGTATCAAATTGGGCAACAAATTCTCAGTCGAATACAAAATATTACTTATAATTCTGAACAATTGTTTAACGCTGTTTTTCGACTGATAGATCCGTTGAGTACAGACTGCCAAACCGCGACCGTTCTAAAATCAAGCTGTTAGAATAAGTAATAAAATCTGGAAATAACGATCTAATACAGCGCCTATACACACATATTGCAAAATTGAAAGATGACGTTTATTTTGACGATTTTTTAAAATTTAAATCGTCAAAGAGAGCCGCTCCACTTATTCTTATCCCGCCGCTAAAGTGCCCGTCGTCTGCGTCTAAAGTCAAGTTTATCTAATATAGCATATTATGAAGATGCTTAGAAAACTAGGTTCTAACATATTTGGGATAATTGTTTATGAATAGTTGTTCTAATGAAAATGGCTTTTTCAGAAAAATGGCATGCTACATCTCTCTAACATCCGATGCTACATATATATCCTTTGGAAGACAGTTACGTAAAAAAACGTAACTTTAGTAACATTTGCAAACAGCTTGGTGCTTGATCAGACGCCGAGTAAATCGGCGCCTGATCAAGCTCCACGCTGCTTGGCACTCAGTTTGAACGTATTCTACCCAAGACAGTTAAATAAATATAAAATAAATGTAAGCAGTACCGCCTTGGAGCATATATAAATAGGCTTACTTAAGATTAGAGAGCAATCATTAATTTCAAAATTTCCCGACTTGAGTATCATATTACAATAACATTTTTGTTATAATAGGAATGTCCTGTGTCAAAGGGGTTATGATATAATTGGGTGAAAACAATTTGAAATTGATTTGAATTGGTTTCAGTATTTGAAAATGGATTTTTCTGTGATTTAAGAAGGTGACGATGATTTCTACGATAAAACCAACATCTTCAGTCAAAACTATGTATGATCTGTCAGTAACCTGTTTCTCCAAAACTGAGGGATTCCATACTTTCCGTGTTGAATTCATAAACCTTCCCATTAAACAGATGATTGAGCCTCTTGGCTCACTTGTTTTAGAAGGCTTTTTTTTCTGAGATCTCAACATTTTGATTTTTATTTAATTTTAGTTTTAACTTTTTCGCTTCAAGTGATCAGATATTAAACGAAGTAATAATCTAAGCTTTTTACTCATTAACCATTTAGTTGGTGATTAAAATCATTAATCATTAAAGATCAAAACATGTCGACCATAAACCATTTGATGAAACTTTTTGCAGGCAAATGACACAGCATAGAGTTTTTTTGTTATTTGTGCATAGTTCTTTTCCGATTCAGTCGATGATTCCGACGTAACACTCGCTTGAATTTCATATTGTAGCAAAACAATATAAACCATTTTGGCTAACATAGGTGTAGGGCATTATCCTTGTTTGTATCAAAGCAAACAACAATTTGATCAGGATGTTGCGTAATGGTCTGCTTCATTTTCTGAAGAGCATCCCAGACAAAATCACTACCTTTAAAGGGACTCGTGCGTTCTGCAATGGTGCAAAGCGCTGCAGATATGTATCAAAAGTTCAGCTTTAGATGTAGGAGATTGCATTTTCCGATAGCTCTTACTTTTGAAGGATCCATTTTTAAACCCTTGTCAATCAGTAAGTATCCGGAAGTATCAAGTTTTTAACCTAATATGACATGTTTCTTTATTATATACAAGGTTTTTAGCTCTTAGCATAACGTTGCGTAAAGACCGGCATGCTCCAGTATATGATAAAACTAACAGTTTATCTCAGCATAGGTAAATTGGCTTATTCAAGATTAGAAGAGTGTGTCCCCTACTCTTTGACATTAGCAATTTATATGATTATAATCTGAATTACTGTTGTGTACTATGGCAACGATAGGGTTTCCCGGGAGATTGAATTACATTATTTTAAACCTTCTTGTATCTCGATCTCATCGTTCATTTGTTGTCGACAAATCACCGGCAACTGATTGGGTTGCGTAGATTAAATTTACAGATGGCTACTTGTTAATATGTTTAAGATAGCAATAAGGTCGTCTTCGACAGTTACGAAATCTCGGCTCTCGCGATAGTTACGTTTAACCTAAAGGGGCATTCCATAAGAGTGTTAGTAAAAAGCTGATATATTATCATGAACTTTTTTTTTTCAATTGGTCAATGACTCAATTTCTGTTTATACACTTTGTTCCTATGTAAAGATTGCATATTCAACATACATACCGTAATTTACAAACAAGCCATACATTATGAACAAAAGTAGAATATATATAAAGCAGGCTATGCCAAATACACCTTACAAAATCCACATCTGAAAGCCCACCAATGCTATGGGAAGTACGGAAAACCACAGACAAACAACAAGTACACGTCCGTCCCATTGATATCAGCACAGAAGAGTAAATGTATGTGCTAAATACTACACCGACACTACCATCATCATAAGCCATCATTGGCGGAGGACATTTTTTAAAATAAATTTCTTGTTTTGCATTGCATTAGGGGATTTACCAGAAAAAGTGAGGACATGCCTCTGCTAATCTCATTTTTATAAAAAAAAGCTCATCGTTTGATAAAAGCTCATTATTTACCTTTAATCTCGTAACTTATCTACGTATTGGAAATATCACCGCCTCATATCAGGCGTCATATTTAACGATTTAAATATGACCCAATGAAACTCATCGTCATATGTCAGTTTAACAGTCTTAGAAAAAATTAATTAAACGAGCGCTTTCACAGAATGTCACTCATCAGTGAAAAGCTAAGGATTGTTTACGTTAGGTGTAAATAGGATTATTTGTATGACAATCGCCCGTTTCTACAAGCATTATGTGTAAACATGTAGTTTGAACCAATACCAGTTACACAGAAACTCTGAATTATCTTTTTTTGTGATTCTGTAACGTTATATTTTAAATTACAGTTAACTGCTTTAAAATATGCGAGTAAACGATACAAACACATCGTATAACTGTTTCTACTGTTGTTGGTGCTCGTAACATTGCTGATTTTTCTCCATCGATAATAAAAAGTCAGATGATGTTATAGATATTCGTAAATATAATCCTGATTACAATTATGATATTATTAAATTTATTATCATAAACTGTAAAAACAAGATAATGATACATTTTTAAAATTTTCATTTTTATTGTAGTTATGATTATAATAATAATTCAGCACTATTATGATCAATACTTAAAATATATAATATATTCAAACATACAGTCAAGTTTGTGTAGCGCACTGTCAGGTTACTTTCTGAGATAGATAAAGAATGTGTTACAATGATTTGGACCCTGATCTTATTGCATAGTGTGCATTCTGGTCTGATAATTATGTTTTTAGTATACATATATAGAACATGCATTACACATGTAACTCTCAGTTAAATTCCAGTGCACTTCTAGTTTATTCTCAGTGCACAGACAGTAAGTCTCAGTTAACTGCCAGTACAATGCAAGATATTATGAATATGTCTGAAACATCGATCCACAAACTTAGAACATTTTCACATTGTTTCGCGAACTTCTTCAGTTTGAAATGGATTGTAATGAATGTTGTACATAATAAACATGAACAGTGATTACAAGACGTATTGTATTGTGCGTATATCCCAACTTCAAGACGATGCATCGTCAGACTCTGTGTAAGATGTCATGGGTAGTTTGTGGCGCAAACTCCTTGATATTATAAGCTCGACTGGCCAAATACCAGAGGAATTATGGCGTGGCTCGGTTTCCGTCGTCCATGCGTCCGGCGTGAGTGCTTCTGTGCGTGCGTCCGTTCGCAAGTGTTTGTTTATTCGATCAAGCCTTTCGTTTTGATATATCAATCAAACTTATATAACCTTCCAAAGATGTTTCAATGTAAATCATTGTGTATCCCCTTGTTGTCATGTGGCAAGATGATTTCTCCGAAGCAGGAGCTTTGAGTTTCAGATATGTATGGGTAAGAATTTTAGTTTCTAATATAGACATAGTTATTTCGCTCCAGTAATTATTGTTGTCAATTCAAATGTTGACACGCAGCTTGTATAGCGTGTACGCGCATTAGTATATGTCAAAGATAAAAATGTTTAATGGTCGTGTAAGGTTGCGGTAGATTAAATTATATTGGTATGTCATGTGGTTTTAATCTATATAATGGGCCTTTTCAATCGCGGTGGCGATTAAATTGAGGGAGGCAGTATGATATGGTCAATATATTTTACTCCGAGCGTATTAGATCCAAAAGCGAACATTCGGTTAAATAGTTTAAGAATATATTTTTTCAGTATTCTGTGTAAAAGGAACTTTCTGATTTGAAATGAAAACTATATTTGTTTTTTAAGAATCTATAACAATAAATGTCAGCTCATTTGCTTTTTCATAACCGAGACGCCATTTCATTTGAAGGTGATTAAATCAACCTTCGTTGCTGTTGATCCCTGTTTACAAATTGAATTGATCCCAATAGTAGATTATTCATACCCCATCAGAATGAAGATCCAGAATTAAAAGTCATTGTAAACCACGGATTCCGAAAAAATAAACAATGCGTGCAATTCAAAGTTCGGGATATAACTTGAGCTGATGTATGAAAAGATGGATGTTAAGTCGGATTTTATCGTCCGGCGATAAAACCGGAAGGGGTGGATATTGAAATGGCATTGTCCGTCAGTGCGTCCGTGGTTCCCAGGTTTCGTAGTCCGTCCGCAACCTTTTCTCAGTAACTAGGTAGAATGTCATGAAATAAATATGAGCATCAGTAACATCTACGTATAACGACCGCCTATTGAGGTAATATATCGAATATCTATGACAGGTGGTCGCTTAATGCAGAACGAAATTAATGCAGGTAGCTCTAAAAGACCACCAATGTCTCATTTTAGTGTGACCGCTTAACACAGGTTTGACTGTAATACGCGCCATAATGTATATCTTATGCGGTGTCGTGGTGTTGAGAAAACGCGATAGACTCTTAATTCAGGAGGCGTGAGTTTTATACAAGACGGACAATTATTTCGATCAGATTTGTTTTAGTTTATGCATGAAACGATTGAAGAGTTATAATGATTTATATATATTTATTTTAAAGGGCACGTGCATAGAAAATAATGGAATCTCACGCACGCGTATCATAAAGACGCCATGCTATAAATTGCACCATTGACATTCGGTTAGATATACTTAGATCCACTTTAAAAAAAAAAAAGAGGAAGATAGATATAAATTGATGGTGAACGTGGCTTTTTTTGTATTTTGTGAAATGCATTACATCTCATACACATCTGCCAAACAATCGAAAGACGAAAGTTGCATAAAAATAATGCTGTCCAGTGTCAGCGTGAGTTTTATACAAGCCGGACAAATATTTCGATCAGATTTGTTTTAGTTTATGCATGCAACGATTGAAGGTTTATAATGATTTACATATATTTATTCTAAAGCGCACGTGCATAGAAAATAATGGAATCTCACGCACGCGTATCATAAAGATGCCATGCTATAAATTGCACTATTAACATTCGGTTCGATATACTTAGATCCACTTTAAAAAAGTAAATAGGAAAATAGATATAAATTGAAGGTGAACGTGGCTTCCAGACAGCTTTTTTGTATTTTGTGAAATGCATTACATCTCATACACATCTGCTAAACAATCGAAAGACGAAAGCTGCATAAAAATAATGCTGTCCAGTGTCAGCGTATCAGGCAAACATTTTCTAAAGTGATTACTTTGGGAGATGCTAACGGCTAATTTGCTCCACAATATAATCAATACTAGTAAAGTCATCGGAATTAGGAAATTGAGAGAAATATATGATAAAGCAAATTGGCACAATTGGAACCCTTACCAACTTGCATGTTGTTAAGATACTTTTTGTTTTATTATCTACGGAATACTACGATACGCATAAGTCCATATCATGTTTTTCTTAAGATAACATCTGACATACTTATTATTTAATTTACACAACATTTATACTCTCATTGTCAATGGTGCAATAGGTTTTAACAATGTGTGCTTAGGTCGACATTTTTTTAGTTTCTCAAATTAGCCCTTAGTTAAGTGCGACAATTGCCGCTTACTCAAAGTGTTTTCGGCTTCATTTTAAAATATTGTCCCATTTTCTCAAATATTCTATTGTTTGAGTGTCAAACGACCGATCTGAACCCAAGCTGTTTGAATAATCAACCAAGTCGGGAATAGCAGGCTAAAGGTTATGAGATCTGTTTGAATCTCGAATACACGTCGTAAAAGGTATATCTTATCACTTAAGCATACTTGTTACAAAATGAGAAATACTTATGTTATATAAGAGAATAGAAAAGAAAAGAAAAAGGGTTATATGTTAACACCAGATGTTTAAATAGGAAGAGGGTTACTGACTTTATAAGATTGACTGTAAAGATTTAAACGCTACTGTCTATATAGGATATGAAGTTTTTGGTCCTTTCATTGTAATAATAAACAGAATGGATTAAACCTTATCTTTTGTATTATCACTTCAATGAGAGTACAGTAGTTTCTGATAGTGCAGACTGAATCGCACTGTTTGGTACAAGTTGTTGGCTCTGGTCTGGTCTTGTCTGCGCCATTATTCACCCTTTCCTCTACAAATTGCCTTTTAGACACAAGGGCACTGTAATTAATGACTGTTGAAAACGTTGTAGGTACTGTAATTGATGACGGATGAAAACGTTGTAGGTCATTGAGCATTTACTTGTAACTTATAAATGTTTAATTTCCTGCAAGGTTTTCACACAAGTGGGTGTAGATCATATGTGGAGGAGGTAACCGATATAATTCTGACTCTCTTTTCCCTGCATTGAAAGGGCAAACTACTTCTTTATGCATAATAATATTGATTGTTAAATGTTAAATATTTTATTTAGTTCAAGGGTCACATGTATAAACGTTTATTTTGTGCCGTCACCAAATATACAATAATTCCTCTCTTTAGCGGTCGTTCCTTAAACAGGTATTAATTGATTCAGAGGCAGTTGGTTGCTAAGTGCGGGATAGAAGTAGTGCAGAGAGCTCCTGTAGGATTTTTATATATTGTCTCTGCCCGCATTGGGCAACGTTTATATCTCTATAATTGGCTGCAATTAAGCAGCTGTGATTAAGCGATCGCTATGGACGGGTTTGTCTGTATGTATAAAACATTGTGTCAAAGTCTGGATAAAAGGAGCTTATGGAACTGAAGACAATTTGAACCCAGATCAGCCGCCGCGTTTTCAACGCGGCGGTTGATCTGGGTCAAAACTGTCTTCAGAGATGAATAACCAAATAGTGTTGATTCTGACGAGTTTCAAACAGTGTCGATCCTGGTCAAGATGCCGCGTTCAAGCGGCAGCTGGTGTGGGTCTAATTTTGAAGTCCATGGGCCCCTTTTCTCCAGGCACTGACACAAATGGTTAAACTGCCTTAATCTTCAGATTCAAGTACAATATATTTACATTTTTAAATGATCTCTGTGGTTAACATATTTTACTGTTTCAGTATTGATTTAATTTAAACCAATCATCACTGCATTGGTAAGACAGCACAGCTGCTAGTTATGGTTTATCATGTGACTCAATACTCCTATGTTATTTGTTTTTACACACATAATCAGAATTAAGCCTTGGTTGTTTTACAATACATCAGTTGTTATTTCTTTTATTTTGTTGTTAGCAACATCATAATTATTTAAACATTGATTCATATGTCATGTAAATGACCCATGATTGGAATTAGACAATATACTACTCTATTCTATTCTATTCTTAAGTATACTGGATATTACAGAACTAATACACACATATTACATACTAGAATGTAAAGAGTATTATTTTAAACATAACAATTATTACAGAAAAATGTCACAAATAAATTCAAATCGTCAAACAGATCCGATCCAGTTATTCTTTACCCACCAGAATAAAAGGTTTTAATATAACTGTGAGAATTATGTATGGAAAGATACTATAATGAATATAAATGGCATTGACAAGAAGTCAGCCCGCTACATATAGCTCCACCCCTTCTGGTTTGATTGGCGTAATCCTACCCATGTGACTTAAGTGCTATATAAAATTCCGAATGATAGAAAAACAGTCATAACGGGGAGATGTTTTATATACATATTTCGGCGACTCTACAAAGCGATTTAGATATTCACGACAAAGAACAAACCATAAGGTAACTTCTTATTTTATTATTCGACTTTTATTCAGTTTCGAAAAATTTTATGTCTCCATTCATAATGAGATAACAATAACAATATATATGCATGTAAAACGTCTCTCGACAGAATTCAGACACTTTTACAAGTATTTTACAGGTAATGTGCTGAAAAACTTTGCGTTTTTTAAGAACTTCGGTTGTCCTTATAGATATGCCTTCTCTTGGTCTCCACTATTCACACACACTATGGCAACAGCTCTCCAAAGCAGAATTTTTTACTATGATCCAAACCTCAAAGTGGAATAGTAAGCACTTGTTTTAAAATACATTGACTGTACAAAAGAGATGAGGTATCAAATACATGCTATGGATTCAAAGTTTATTTTCTACGAAATAATTTTCTGCAAAATAGTGTGGGTTTTTTGTGGGGTTTTTTTGTGTTCGCCGTAGAACGCTGTAGAATGGTCTTTTGTTTGACACGGACTGGGACCAAACCAGGACCTCCCACAATGCAGACCAATGCTCTATTATTGAGACATGTGGGCAGTAATATTGTTTAAAAATAGATTATTCATTGTGAACAAAATGATATTATGAATGACATAGTTAATTGAATGAAGCATTGAATACCAATTTCAGTTATGGTGTATACTATGTGCGTGTATTTAATTGTGCACATGCAATATATGCATGTTTAAAGTTCATCCAGAAGTTTCTCCTCACGGTATGCGACTAGTATGTTTTTGCAGGACTACCTTTTCTATGCCAACACTACGTAAATCAAATATGGCTGGTAAGTGAGATGTAAGGCAATTATTATTTTTCCGCGGTTTTAGACACCAGATCGAGTATTTTGGTCCATGCTCGGTTCGTAGAACATAAAAATAAATTGTACTACCAACTTATATAATTGCCAATAAAGGGGAATAAAATAATCAGCTCAGATGTGCACTTTTTATGTTTTACGGGCTGTTTTCTTTGCCGATTCACATTCATAAAGTACTAAAACTATTGCTTTATTATATTATCACAATTGTCTGTTTGTGCGACCTGACTTTAAAAATTAATTATTTAATCATTTAGCTTAATGATATGTTAGGTATCGGGTGTGTTTGTCAAAAAAATTGTATTCAAAACAAAACAATATATTTTAGGGTGTTTTGTATCAGCGATATTTTGTCCTGCGATTGAGTGCATATTAATTGTATTTTATTTTAATTGTACATGCATGCATGGATTTCTATAACGATATTATTCTGCTTTTAAATTTAAATGATTTATTTCATTTTATTTGTACATGATTGCATGAGTTTCTAAAAAACATTTGTCAGGGAAATATACTCATAAGAGGTATATGAATTGTCTTGTTAATATTTATTTATATTATTGACACATTATATACAGTGATTTCTCGTTACTCAGGAATCCGTTAAACCGGACATATTGCGTTTCGAAAATAGTTTTCTGATTGCATATTTCTTTTGCAAACAGTGTAGACTCAGTACAGAGGGCTCCTGTGCTGCACTGTTTGCAAAAATAATTATAAAAACGTGTTCGTATAGTCAAGCCTCATTCTTCCAAAAGGAATGGCATAACAACATGGCCAACATAAATGTAAACATCATGATAAAATCACTTAAGCAAGTGTGAAAAGTAAAAATGAATCAATATATAGAATAACGGTTACAGTGAGATTTGAAACCACACTGGCCAGCCTATAATGTTCATTCCTGTAACATTTACCAGTCATGTTTGTATACACCGATGATGATATGTGTTTTACATAAGACCTTGCTAATAGTCATCAAACAGTTTGAGAAATTCTATATTAAAGGTATTAATTGGAACAAGGTATGAATAAAAAATCCGTCAAAAACGCCCTTTTTCAAAAAATCAAAATTTCCCCAAAACTCCGCAAATATAAATTTGGGGCGGACGAAATCACGCATGTGCAATTTTCACACCCTGAGTGATATGTGTGCGAACGTTGCGAAATTGCATACCTAATTATTTGCATATAGTTTGGACTCAGAAACGATGCCAATTAACTTGATTTCTCATCTGAATGCAAAATTGGCATCTGCTTCATTTTGAAACCTTGTCTGATTCATTGTTTCTTTGAAGACAAAAATTATCTGAGTGTCAAACAGCTTGATCAAACGCAGAATGTCTCGGCGTCTGGTCACAAACAAACGTTGTGTATATATCTGGTCGAGAAACGGGCATTGTTATCCTTTGCAAATACTGTAGACCCAGATCAGATGTCTCCCGATGGAGCCTCCTTCTGATCAGCGTCTGTTTACGTATTCAAGTTTTATTTAAGTTGCTAATCTTCAAAGGAAAACAGTTTACATTAATTTAAAAAATGATTCCTTCAATTATTATTCGAGTTGGACGGAATCTTGCATAAAATTATTCAATGTTGGAAGTTTTACCCTTAAATATTTCCCCACAATCTTACGCGTGCATTAACCAGTTACTATTTATATATTATATGTTTTGCTTCACGTCATCGATATTGCAGAAGCAGTATATTTGAATGAAAAATATATCATAATGCAGGTGATATATTTAGTTGAAAGGCTTCATTTATGATTAAGCATACACATTTATTCATTTGCAGATTTTAAACGCCTTAATTTCAAATACTGTTGTAATAGTTTAGGCAATAATTAGCAGGAAGTACCATTGAGTTTGTCACTGCAATTTTGTTATTTAAGATTATTATCATTTAGATTCAGGGCGAAACATAATTTCAATTTGTTTATATCTTTCATAAATTATAGAAATATAATTGCAGCATAACACTTTCTTACAGACGCTATTCTGAGACTAATCCAGTAGGAAAGAATTTTATGAAAAACATGAAAATCAAAACAAAAGAAATGTGCGAGTTATGAATTGTATTGAAATCATCGATGCTAGCAGATGCTTCATTTCCTACAATGTTTTCAATGTTACAGAGGCGCTTACCTGGCTGCCATCGTTCATGCACGCACTTAATCCATTTGGAATTTCACTATAACCCATGCTGAAACTATTTGATTCACATTTTCAACTTACCAGAGAAACTCCATGCTACATATCTCTGATTGGCTAACACATACTTTAGGTCAACATACTGTGTACCTGTCACATGGTCTATTACGCAACTAATTGGTTTTCTGTGGGCGAATGAGAATTGACTTACGATAAAATGAATGTTTGCCGGTTGTTTATAAAATACCATGACTAATTTAAAATCAATCAGCTATAATTAACCGATTTCATTTTAGATTAGATCCAGATCAGAACATTATATAATAGATCCGATCTTTTAAAAGAAAAAAGCAGACCAGAATAAAATACGATATAAACTGTATACTTTCAGTTACTTTTAAGAAACAGGCTAGATCCAGATCAGAAATGATCGAAGATATTATAAATGGGAAATTTAAGTTACAAGGTAACAGTAAAATAAAGGTACAAGTTTATTTGGCATTCTATTATAAACTGTCTGAACAGAATATCTTAAAATGAAAAATCAAAGAAGTGGTGGAGACCCTGGATTTACGCTTCTTGCTATGTCTTTCGTTTAGGTATATTTATTTGCTGATAAACACAGAGATAAAGATCAAGATAAGAAATTGTTTGTAAGTATCCCGAATCACAATTATCGGCTGCTGATATTGTCGTTTGCTTGATTGTTGAACATTGTTAGTTTCGCTTTAATTATTTAACCCTATTGTATGAGTGTCAAATAACTTGAACCCGGATCAGACATCGAACTACTCGGCGTCTGACACGTATCCAAGTTCGATCATCGTGATAGCTTGTTATGGGCTAAACCATGTTTCATTACCATAGCGGTGATTTCAAACAACTAGGATTTGGGTCAACTCGGCGTCTGATCCGGATCCCAAGCTGCTTGCTCCCAGACAATTGTTTCACCAAAATTTAAGCGATACTTACAAGATTCAAAAATTAAGCAGATGATAATTTCAATAGCCGAATATTATAGCTGCATGATAAAGGGTTACCCCCTCCTCCTCATTTAATTAAATCCATGGTATCTCTACTTCCTTCTTCCTGCTCCATATCCATGAGGACAATTGCAAACAGTTTGGAGCAGATGAGACGTCGAGTAATTTCGGACTCTCATCAGGATACAAACTATTTAACACTGAAAGCATTTTCAAAAGAAGATATGAACGAAAATATCTACAGTAAAACCTCTCTTAACTGTAGATTCAGGTGGCTGCTTAATGCAGGTTGAAAGTGAAACAGAAAGCTTCTCTATGGACTTTCTGTATTACATTCTAACTACATTAAGCTGTTACCTCTTCTTAAAACAAGTTTTAGTCATATTTCCGATTTAGAGAGTGTCCGGTTAAGAGAAATTTTACTTTACTATGAACACAACTACAGACAGCAATTTTCACAGAGGACAATTTAATACCCTTGCTCGATGTTACATGTAAAAGCTACACATAGATCGAAACCAAGCCCATCCAGAAATAGAGAAACTGATAACTATATTCATTTAACCCTTTACCTCATGAATATTAATACATGTAGCAAGGCTCCATCCTTAAAAATATTTAATCTTAGACCTTTAACCGTTATCTCGCCGATCGCGACCAAAGTGATGTCGTCAACCAGCTTATACCCGAACCAGACGCCGAAAATTCGGCGTCTAATCCGGATCCATGCTTGTTTTCACTCGCGCAACACAGTTTCAGCAAATAGCAAGATAATCGAACAAGGTTAAAAGATCAAGCGGACTATATACCTTTAATTTGTGTGTGTTGGGGATGGGGGTAGGATAATGGCTAATATTACTCGGCTTTTGATCTTAATTGAATCTGATTACAATTATCTCGGTAGTCGTAAATAACGTGGTGTGTGTTTGACGCTTCAGATAGCGTAGACTTAGGCTAACCACAATGGTGATAAAAAAAAAATGGCACAGTAACAGTACGTGTAATTATGTTAGAGTTAACCCTTATTCTACCTCCGAAAGAAATATAATTTCTCGTCTGCTTGATTCGTTTGAAACTTAGTGAAACTTTTGCCTGAGTGTCAAAAAGCTCATATAACCGAGTTACTCGGCGTCTGATCCGGGTCGAATCTAGTTGACGACATCACTGGAGTCGCGATCGGTGTGGTAAGGGATACTAAAATATATGGCTTAGTAACGGTACATGTTAAGAGAACAAAAACCTATTAACTGTAAACCCTTCACCCCGTTGAAGCTCAATGTGTCGCCTCTGAAGTATACGAATTTTGAAAACTTTTAGGGTAATTGAGCATTTGCTCGCAATGAACAATATTTTCAAAACAATCAAAAATGACATTTTCCTTTTGTCTAGACATTCATGAACTTTATAAGAGTATTTACACGTGGATACGTCTAACCTAGCACTCAGAGTAAAGTGCTAATGAACGTAGAATAATAAGGACCTTAATTTGACACCAAGTAGACATTCCAGCAGGTCTGGATCTATACGGTGTACAAAATAGGAGCACACTTTGTAAGGTGTAGCGGCACTTCTGTTGTCGAGCGGCACACGGACATCACGAAGTTGTAAAGCCTTTTCCTGCCGCTAAAAATAGATGTCCGCTGGATTCTCGTCTGCTTCATCTTTTAAACTTGTTAGATTCTCCTCAAATTTGGTGAAAATGTTGACCGAGTGTCAAACAGCTTGAGCCCGAGTTACTCGGCGTCTGGTCCAGTTCAAGCTGGTTGGCGATATCACTATGTTCGCGATCGGCGTGATAAACAGTTGTTTCACATTTCTGCATATTCAACGTGATCACGTGTCAGTTAATCCATCGAGTCCTTTCCTTAATGTTATCAGGGTTCGTATTCAACAACAAAAGAATCATTCTCGAAACTCAAGAATAATCTCTATCATTTTTGTATGGTGCCCGGCTTCTACCAGGATGATAGAAGCTGTGCACCAAATGAAAAAGTAAGATATTATTCCTGAGAACTGAGTATGAGAAAAGGTTGGTGAATGTAACCCCTGATCTATTTTGAGTCTTTCTTTTCAGTGGCGCGAAAATTAAAAATATCATTTGTGTTCGAAACAAAAAGCCAGATAATTTTACGTCAATTTTCTGAGGTGATTAACTATTGAAGAACCGAAGAAATGGCAATTTCGTCATACAGGTCTGTATATTTATGACGCATGACTAATAATACATGTGGTAAATAAACATTCAATATAATAGGTCTATAAAGTGTTTTACTCCGGGCAGATTTCATTCAATAAGTATCTCCGAAGGTATGAAGATGAACCTCGGACTATTTTCTCAGCACGTGGAAAGATAGATATAGATTATAAATAATTCGATAAATCGAAACATTTTGGAAAAATATTAAGAATGAGATGGTGATGAAGTATATTTATGTAATGCATTTACTACTATCATAAGCCTGTGTGAACAAAGTACTCATATAAGCTGTGTTTTAAACTTATCCTCAAGGATACAGTCTTATGAAAATGACATTCATCTTTCGTCTAGACAGAAAGAATGTGTCATGTGCGTTGCTTTGAAAATATTGTAGGAGATTAAGCATTTGCCCGTGACGAGCAAATGCTCCATTTGTTCACATTTGTTTCAACTTAGTTACAGTTGCGTTTAAGGAAGTTATATTCAGAAAAACGTTAAAAACTGGGAGCGATATCAGTCAGAAACATTGCAAACCATGCAGCGTCTGATCAGAGTATACACCAGTGGTATATTTCCTCAACCACCCCAAACAGCTGAAAATTTGAAATCACGATCAGATGTTTTTTCAACATGATAACTGATTAAGGTCTACGCTGTTTGAAATGGCTTAACCCTTTCCTCCACAGAGGTGTATTTTAGCGGCTCTGTTACTCGTAACTATTGAAAACATTTTAGGAACTGGAGCTTTTACTCGTCACAAGCAAATATTCATTTTCCTTCAATGATTTCAATAAAAAAGCAAAAATGGCAAAAATGACGGCGAGTGCTCCTACATGCTATTCCTCCATGCACTAGTATTTTATTTCGGATTTTATATTCGCAAGATACTGCCTACTGTAGTAACGTTAATTGTAATATAGTAGTAGTAAAAGTAAATCCATGAGGGTGTAGGTAAAACGTAAAGTCCAGAGATTATGTAGATTATTGTATTTGTTAAGTCCAGATTCATTCCACAGTTGCAATAGTATAAACAGCAGACGTTGGCATTGCAGCATAATAGTAATATTTGTCAAATAAAAGTTATATAGTATAGTTTGTAATCCAGTATACGTAGTAAGATGTATATTGTCTATAGAAATCCATAAAGTTTGTAAGATCCTCGGAATACGGGAGGATAAACATGGCGGCAGATGCCGCGCAGAAAAGCACGTCTTTACATTTTGGAAGGCTGGCCTAAAGTTTCTAGGGGTCCGGCGTGGCCCTTCAAACGTACCACGTGGTTGGCATTAGCGATTCACCAATCGTTACTATTCGGGTATTTCCGGCAAGCTCGGAATAAAGCCGAGGAGTTCCGAGTAAGAGCAAAACATCTGGCATTGATTGTAAACCGGGACATGAAATAGTTCGAGCATGATCTAAACAATTTAACATATTTCTTCAAAAGTACAAAATATGATTTATTTGGAGTAAAGCTTTAAATGAATTACTAGTGTTGTACGGTAAAATAAGATTACCACTACAACAAATCCCTTCAGCGTAAGAAAGAATTTCGTCCCCGAAAATTAAAGATAAGAGCAGCAATTTTATTGAACTAATAATAATTCAAAAGCCTAAATGAACTTTTGAATAATATAAGCGTAAATTATTTTGTACGGAAGTTACCGAGCTTACGATTGCCTAGCATAAAGTGGTCTGTAAACATGTCCTGAATTGAACTTTGTAATGCGCCCAACACATGTGTTTCGCATTAAGTACTGAAAGCCCTATTCTTGACCACCGTGGAAAGACATTAAGATTCCATATCCTTAGATTCAAGAGCGTGGTCCGAATTTTGAATTTCCGGTCAATGCAATTAATTACTCAGTGCTTCGACTGAGAAAATATCTGTGTAATCAACACAGAATAGAAGATTTTAGCATCACATAGAATAAGATTTCTGAGCGATGGTGTCTAATGTATGCACTCAGAACTCTCATGAGCTGTACAGCTCTTTTAAAATCGTCCCATAATGTATTGATTTCTGAAGCTATCAAATCCTTGAGAGCAGTGCCATGAAAAATACGCATGATAAGAAATATGTATCCTACATTTGAGAAGGGAGAAATGCGTCAAAATGAAATTATTTGGATTTAGAATTTTGAATCATGCATATTAATGTCTCTAACAGGGCAAATAAGGGTAGTGCATTAGTCCTTGCATCCCTCCTATAAAACAATTATTGATAGGGAAGAGTAAGGTGATCAATCCTATTCAACCCATTAATCATTAAAAAGTGAATAACAATTATTGAATTAATTAAAAAAAACACATCTTTGATGACATTTTTTCACACAGGTAATTAAATGATTTAAGTTTCCTGCATATTCAAAAATTATAGAGGGACACATGTATAAACAAAGCAATGTGTGCAGCGATGTATTGTAAACGGAAGTAGAATGCACACATATATGTTACCATTTGCCGTGCATTCAAAATATCGTATTAACACAGCAACGCGTGTCTCGTTCAGCAACGTGAACCTTATACGAATGAACTAGAATAATTATATATCAACATAGCAGTGTGTGTGTACCAATTCAGCAATGTGAGTATTACTTGTTTTGAAATGTATCAATACCGGACAGGAAGCATTAAAACGTAAATTGAAGAGAATGCACTAATGAATTGTAGCTTTTTTCCGTGCATATAAAATATCGTATTAACACAGCAACGTGTGTATCGTTCAGCAGCGTGAACTTTACGAATAAACTAATATAGTAATGTACCAACACAGCAGTGTGTGTGTACATATTCAGCAATGTGAATATTAATTGTAATTTGTAATGAAATGTATCAATAATTCGGCATACGATCCGTTACTCTGCGCGCGCGAAATCTCAGCATAAAAAATGTGTACCGTATTTATTCTAATTCGAGTTCAATTGTGATTCGTAAAAAGAACATTATTCAGGTATATGTGAAATGCTAATTGACAAAATTGTATGGTTGAGCGGCTACATGTAAAATATGCTAATAACAGACAGAAACATTAATTCACGAGTATTCTACTTCATTTACCCGAACCACATTTCTACGTTACAACTTTAGACACGCACTGGGTCTAAAGAATTTGTAAGCAGTATAAACGAAAATACATGTGTTCCTGAAAACGTTATATAAGGAAATAACAGGAACAGCAAGAACTTATATATAGAAATGCAAGTACACAAGGTTAGTTTATGAAGAAGGAAACTCAGAAAAACATGTACACTGTGATTTATAGCAAAATGAAATAAAATTATTTTTTATGATATTCGTTGAAATTCTAATTTTAAGCGGTAAACATGTATATATCTGAAATAAGTAATCAAACCGTAATAATTTTTAAAATTGCTATGCATGAATAAAATAACACAAACAGTACAATCTGAAAATACACATGAAGTAGAATAAAGTTAAATAAATAATAGTCACTTTTTGAGTCAATGTTGTAAATTTAAATCCGTTTGTTGAAATCAAGTTGAAAAGTTAAATGTTATAAGTCACTCGGCGTCTTGCAACCATGGAATTCGTCTTCGGGATGTCTTAGTCACTAGGCGTCGTAATCATCTGAAGATTGTTCGTGGGGACAATGTTAGTCAATCGGCGTCAATAGTATCCGTAAACTCTTCGTTGGGGGATATTTCAGGCTCTTGGCGTCGAATCCATTGCTCGTGGGGATTGTCTTATATCTGTCCATATTGTAATACTCGCTTTTTGTGAAATTGAGAGGTTCCACCGGTTGAGATCGGTAGGTGTTAAGCTTGAAATGAATTGCTAAGTGCTGTACGGTAAAAAAAGTTTACCCTACAACAATATCCTTTTTTGTGGTACGGTGTCAAAAATGGGAAACATATAATTTCGATAACAGTGGTATGCGAAGCATTGATTAAAAAAACCTTAAATACTAATATTTATAGATACGGCGTTTTTTATCAAGGACTGTCACTTAGCTTCTCTTATCTGTATCAGGATGATAGCCTGTTATTTTGACCTATGTGATTAGGAAACTTTGGTTAATAATGAATCTATACCTTTGTCCTGTACGGTTAAACATGTAATTAACACTATGCAATTTTCTCCATGAGAAAACCTCAGAAAATATATAAATGTACAAACCATCAGGGCTGTTACACTTGTTCAACCCTGAAGCCCTGTTGTTTTGTTCCAAATAATCACAGTCAATGTTAATTTGCTTCCGTCAATGGCGTGCCTGCTATGGTAATTTGTACAATAAGCGTGACTGATCCCAATGAAAAAGCCACACAGTACATCATAAATCAAGAACCAGTGACCCTTTCAAAACGAAGTAATTATTGTATGACAAAGCATTATGTCAAATAGCACGTAAACAATAAATCCATTAATCTTGCGGTTTCCAGAAAAACGAACTGTGTGCCAAATCCTTTTTGGATGTCAGATTAAGTCAAGTAACTTGTGATGCAGAGTCTAGTGCCAAATTGTTTTCAGAAGTATTATGTGATCCACTAATTAGCTACCCCTAAAATTCAATTTCAACTAAAGACTGACACATTCTATTTGCTTTGACAATCGGTCAGGGATATGACCGAATAACCCAATATTCAAATTTGCCAATTATCGAGTGCGAACACAGGTTTACCTCTTGTGTTTGCTTTAAGCATGCAACAATGGTTGTCCGGCAACATTTGAGAAAAAAACGTTCAAGCCTCCACAGACGGCTTAGAAAGTATTATTCTACTAGCAGTATGCATGTGCATACAACTAAATATCATGGTTTGTTGATGATCAGTATAAATTGTAGAAGTAACATATCACCTATCAGCAATTTCAAATCTAGGAAAGATGAATAATATAAGCGTTAGGTTTTCTTTTCGTATATATACTCTACTTATTTGCATGCAACTGCTACTGTGTCTAAGGAATTGTTATTTTTATAAACAATCCAGTTAAATATAATTATATTTCCTACATATCCAATGCTGCATTTAATTGTCCTGTCTTACATAAAATAATACTTATAAGGACTATTAATCAAGACACCATTCTTAGTCTTCAGACTAAAAGAGCATTATAAGCCTCTTTTAGATATTAGGAATGGGTGTGCGTATTTAAGAACTGACTACGTATGCACCAACACAATCTCAAACTCGACATCACAACAACGCTTACCCTTTTGTTTGAATGGTAGAAGCTTGGCATCAAACAGTATTGTAAGAACTTATTTTTGAGAAAGGAATCGGCTAATTTATTAGTGAATACCAGCTATGCTGATTTATAAACGACATTTGTTGCATATTTTTACATTTAATGACTTGGAAATTTAAACCGACTGAAAGTAACCGCTCAATAACAACTCCTCTGAAACAGACGCCGAGTAATTCGGCGATGCTTTGCGTGTTTAGCGCTTAATTTAAGAAAATTATCATCCATACAGAAATGTGCACATCTATTTCGTACATAGCTCTTGGTAATATGTTTCTTTTCAAGTCAATGCCAGTACATCTGACTCGGTATCAACAATAAAACTATTCTGACAACTATAAACCGTGTACCGGCTTAAGCGGCATTCAATTTTCAACCCTAAAAGTGTTGAAATTCATGATCTCGAAGGACCAGAACGTATAACAACACTGATAATGAAGTAAGGGGCGACGTTTTTACGGCCGCGTCACAGCACTTAACACCTGCTGTTGTGAAATATATCAATTCTGTGAAAGGAAGATCCTTCTAAAGCAAGAAAACCAAGTCATATAAGGAAAATTGCAAGAAAACCAATATCATGCAAAAGAATGGTGCACACTTCAATCTATCAATTATATAACGATTGTTTGCTTATAACAAAGAACACATTAATTCTCAAGTCCATCATTCTTTCTATCAGTTTCTATGGATTTAACAAAATAAATTATGTATCGAATAACACTATAGTCCCCAATAATTAATATAAGCAAGTTGACTTTACAAACATTAATTGCATAAACTATATGTTTAATCACAATGTGAACTCATTGTCAAAAATGGTACATACGTAGAAAAACACGTAAGTGCCAATTTTTTATTGTGAGAGGTGCGTGTTACGTAATAACACCGACGATATGCATTTTCCTAGCGTTAAAATAATACCATAATTGACACTCATAATCATTGCAACTATATATTCATAGCACAATAAAACATGCGCACACGCTGAATTATGAAATATTTGAATTCAAAATGTTAGTTGTTTGCTAAAATGGAGACGATGTCTTGTATTAACAGAACAGTGAAAAGAACAAAGTTGTATTTATCTGTCCGTTTCATATCTTTTAAAACT